>JABFFI010000712.1:0-32610 GCA_013623725.1 Fusarium robinianum | reverse complement strand
CCCCCCCAGGAGCGTTTGCAGGGCTCGTCTTCTGCAACATAGGGGTTGCATCTCCCGGAGCATCCAGGCTGATGCTCTTCCAACTCAAGGCCCCTGCCTTGCATCGTTCACAGGTGCCTGAGACCTCTGTTTGGAACTGGTGTTTGAGAACCGTTCGCATTCGATGCCTTTTATAGGTACCGCCGACATCCATGCTGGTGGGATCCTTGTGATTCTATCCCCTCGCAAGGCTCGTTGACCTCAAGGCAGCTTCAACCAATTCCGCGGCAGTCGCGCCTATTGTCCCTGCAGTTGTCGTGGGGAACGTGTTGGCATCTTGGGCACGATTCCTTGGCCTCTGGTTTGAATAGAGAATATTGATTTTTTTTTTTGAATGCAGCGGCTGGTCTCAGGAGGAGGGAGGGCTTTATACGTAAGAGCACGTGAGCAAAGTGTGACCGGGAGATGGTGTCAAACAGACTCCTGAGGCAACAACATAGCGGGCTACTATAAGTAACCTCCCTCGGTACAATTTCCAATGGAAGAGATAGCTACCAAACTCCTCGGGACTCACGAGAAGAACTGCAGCGGAAAATGTACTCCCTGTCAGGATCGAGGAGTGCCTTGTGACGTTTGTTGGCGATCCCTGTTAGATGGCCTGGCGTCATCTCTCCAGCACCGGGGAGCCAACCGCCAAAAAGGCAAGGGTTGAGACTGTTCAGATTTACAGGGTGTTGGTAGAGGTAAGAAATGGGGAATAGAAATTAAATTCTGGATGTAAGAATAAATAGCAATACGGAATACCCTAATATTGATTACAAAGCCTAATAGATAAATATAAATATAGCAGAGCGTACCCTAAATTTAAATAAAACTGTCTTCTTGTTGTATTAGGGAGGAGATCGAGAGAATACTTAAAAAGCAAGTACCTAGCCCTTTGCACTGCAGTCTAACGAGCAGTTTTAGATGCCTAATACTTGAAGGATTAATGCAGGATAGAATCTCCTATTCTAGGTTCCCTATTACATAGCGTAGAAGTAGGGGCTCAAAGCCCTATTCTAGACTGAGGCAGACACTTCTAGTATGGAGGAGCAACTAGGGGTCCTACACGTATTCACATCCCTCCTAGAGCAAGAGATTACTAATAGTCCCTTTAAAACCCCCTACTCTTCTCTCTCACCTTGCTATTATACCCAGTACAACCCAACCCCCATTAACTGGGTTAGCAAGACACTCTACTATAAGGGTGTCTCTATAATAGCCTTAAGAGCTAAGAAGCATTACCCGCGAAGCGCTGGACGAACTCGAGAGCAGCCTTAAACCCTATACTCCTCGCAAACAATGCAGATATGTATAATATGCTCCCCTCGCTCCCCCACTCTCTAAAATTAGTAATGACATAGGCAATACGATGCAAGGATTCGGCTTTCTTATATGTATTGACAATTATAGGTAGGCCCGCCAGGGCAACAGCTTCCTTATTAAGAAGGTTAATAATTACGCTTACATATCCCTCCGACTTATGCCTTACAGGTAATTTATGATAATTTATTTATTTTTTCCCTAACTTTATATTATTCGTATACCTAAGTTTCCATAAATATACAAAATTCTTTTTTTAATTTAGGGTGTTTTCTCCTTCTCTTCCTCCGTGTGCCGTTTGTTTATGTCCTCCACAAACACACGCACACACGCACACACACACACACACACACACACAGCAGCGTTTTCTCTCCTTCCTGTTTTCTGAAATCCCCCACCCTCAAGAACCCCTTATCCTCGGACTTCCTTTTCTCTCTTCTCCTTCACCACACCTCGCCCTCCTTCTTTTCCTTTCTCCCCATTCACCACCACACCCGCTCAAGAGGTTGAACTATGGACACCTTCAGCCGGTATTTCTCTCCTCCTCCTCCTCCTCCTCCTCCTTCCCCTTCTCACGGGTCTCCCTCCAAGGTGGCCCATCTGAATCTCCTCGGGAGGTTCAGATGGGAATGACTGCCGCGAGCAAGAACCTGTACAGGGTCGGCCCTCGCGATGCCCCGCGGGACTGGATCCCGCGGGGCTATGGAGCAGCTTCATCCCTCCCTCCGCCAAGTATGCCCTCGTCGTTCGCCGCGAGAAGCGGATTGTTGACGCAGATGAGCAGCCTTCCACCCTCCACTCCATCGCCGTGCAAAGTCTGCTGGGCAACCAGGAACTCGATGCCACGTTTGCGGGCCGCAAGGGCATCAACACCAACCTGAAGAAGCTCGAGTTCAAGGCCCCGTTCCATGGGTTCTTCTACAGGTGGGAGGACTTCCTCCAGGCCGAGCCGACGGAGAGCGAGGAGGGAGGAGCGACGAAGGCTCACTACAAGCTCCTCTGTGACGTTATCAGCGGCATGGGTACGTATTGAGTCTCAAGACGAGAAGAGTTGTTTAGTGGCTAACAGATACTACTCAGGACGAGGCGCCATCATGCTCTTGAGCGGAGAGCTAGGAACAGGCAGAACATCCATATGCCATTCTGGTTTGTCACTTGTGTTTCTTCTACATGTATCAGGGGAAACTTACTGACCTTCTTCCTCGAACAGTCGCCGAGACACTGCCCAAGCCCCCAGACGCAATCAGCGCAGGCGAGTTGGGCGACACGCGGCCCTCAACCGGCGGAGCTGGTCACCCTGGAGGGCGGTGAGCGGACAGACAATGATTGTTATGCCGCCGGGCTGGAGGAAGGCGAGCAGCATATAGAGTATAGACTTTCCGGAGCCGGTGGGTGCGATGACGATAATATCTCCTTCGGTTGGGTCAGTCAAGGCCTCAAGGGCGCTCCGCTCGTGATTGGTGAAGACGGCGGTTGGCTCCCCCAGAAGTTCGGCCGCTGCATCATTGGTGATCGTTCCGGATAGAGCGGAAAGACGATCGGCCTGTTGCAATGACGCAACTTCATTCTCCTCGACGCTATTATCCGGGCTATGGTCAGGCATAGGGAGGTCATTACATAGACCAAGAGAAAGGAAGTCATGCCACTGGATTGTAATAGGAAGGAAGAGCGCCTCCCTTGAGGTTAGAGTAGCCTCCTGTCATGGAGCTATCAACAATATGGGGAGCCATACTACTCCTCGACGAATGCGACGTGTTCCTCGAACGCCGATCATCCACCGACCTCGAGCGAAACAAGCTAGTCTCCATCTTCCTGCGCCTCCTCGAATACTACCAGGGTGTCATGTTCCTCACCACCGACCGAGGCTCCTCCATCGACCCGGCATTCGACTCCCGCATCCACCTCACGATGCACTACCCGAAGCTGAATCACGCGGGCAGGCTGTAGATCTGGCGGTCGGCTCTGGGTCGGGGTCCTGAACGCTCCAGCATCTCGGAGCGGGAGCTGGCGGAGGTGGAGCTCGATGGACTCTAGATAGTCGCAGGACAGATATAGCACCCTTTCGTTATCTTGGCACTATTTCAAGGAGTGGCCTTTCCAGTTCGCGGCGCGGATGAAGTCTACTCGCTACTATAAAGTTTATCAGGCTCCGCTAATACGCAAGTTTCAAGTTCAGAAACTTCATTATTATTCCCCTATCTTGAAACACCATTACTATGAAACCTGTTTAACCCTAAGACTCAGAAAACCTGTCAACCCCCCCCCCCCTCCAAACCCTCAACATCAGATTCACATACCCAACATCCAGCAAAGCCCGCTCACTCGCCGCCAGGAGCCTCGCCGTCTTCACCACATTCTCAATCCCCTCCAAGATGGATATAACCCTGATATTAGCGTGGTGAACGCTGCCATCAGATTTTACTATCCGGACCCTGAGGACATCCCGGAGACAGATGACGAGGCTACTAACGCGCCGCAAGACAAATCAGACGCCGTATCTGTAATCATTGTCGAAAGCAGAGCTAATCTCTTAGGCCATTCTGTCTACTAGAAGGCAGACTCGGGGTCTATAGAGCTTCCTAGGTGGCTATCTTGTAAGTTTGAGTTTTCAATATCACTACTTTATATATTCGCTGAATTGGGTCGATCTTAACTAATACTAAAGCTATAAGTATAACACAGTTAATATAGGGACTGGATAGTTCTCCGCTTGCGTTGTGGCCATTATGCCAGCTATTCTGGTATAATGCTTTAACTATAGTTGTTTTCTTACATTGCTAGGGTAGGTCTTCAGCCTATACTGGCGAGACTAAAGAGGAGGGTATAACTTAGCTAACTTGCTCAATCCAACTAATATATAAAAGACTAAAAAAAGGCATTCACAGCACACTGGCCATAACGCAAGAGGGGAATATATTAAGGTATTATATAGCTTTCTAATGCTTGCCCTTTAAATTGCACCTATTTCTTTTTACTATAGCTGCCCTTCATTATATAATCGAAATCACAGTTTGGTTTAGTTATTTGGACTTTTTTCCAAAGTCCACCCTAAGGTGCGACTGTAAGTATATGTCGTCGCTTTTTATAAAGTGTTACAATTAAGAAATTATACTACTTGCATCTAGCCACATAGCAATAGCAATATTCTACTCAATAAGACCCAAGCGACCCCCCTCGAGCCCTTAAATATATATTACCCACCCTAGAGAAGGTTTGCTATTTAGAAAGGATATGTAATGAGAGTTGATAGTAACACTAAAAGCTCTTGTCCACGGCTTTTTCGCCGTTGAAGATTCTCTAGTTGGCAGGAGATCGTTGCCTGGGATGCGCCCCATTGACACAACGCGGCTGGTTTTCTTTCCCTCTACGATGACGGCATTCAAGGCATCCTACTACTATATACCGACTCTGAACCCCCGGCTTTACAAAGGCAGTTAGTGAGTATCACTGGAGACTAGCACTTCTGCCCATTGCTTCTTGAAGTAATCGTTCAATTGCTCTTGGTAAATCTGATCATAAATAGCAGGTTCAAGCCCCTAGATAGATGGATGTAGCATGCGTGTTGGCTTCTGCTTCTCGTATCGTCGTTCAAACATGAAGCCCTCCATCGCCATCAACCCGTAGGTCCCAACAGTCATCACAACGACACCGATGGCCGTCATGTGAGGAGCTTGGAGTTTACCCATATTGGCTGTAAATGACCCGATACCAGCAACGGCATTCAGAGTGTTGCCAACAATGGATAGAGTGGTTGTCTCGTTGTCCTTGTCCGCCCATGACTCTTCGAGTTCGTAGTAGTAGACAGCCTGGTAGAGACCAAAGTTGGTGAGGGTGACGACCAAGTCCACACAGAGCTCGACTTTCTCCATCATCGGATTCTCGGGGATGATGAGTGAGAGCGCAGACGTGCTGGCGCGGAGCAAACTCATGCCAGCGATGCAGTTTCGCAGCACAGGTGCCGGGAGCGATGCGTTTCCAGGAAGGGCGTTGATGATGCCGAGTACATCCAGGCCGATGGATATCACCTTCATCGTCTTGCCCGGATTGAGAGTCCCCAGGGCGGCATCAGCTCCTTGGGTGATTGCCTTGTAGGCGAGTTGGATGAGTCCGAAGATGCCTTTGATGGCGACGACGCCGAGGGCCATGCCAGCCGTGAAGGTGTTCCAGTCCACCTTTGTGTCCGCTGCCACAGATTTATCCCCAGAGACCAATTGGCCGAGGAGCTTGGGGTCCATGTTGCTGAAATTGGGAGGCTTCGCCCGGGTCACCGCCTTGATCATGATGCATGTAGGGATGGCAACAACGAGAGAAACAGCATCGAATACCGTCAACTCGTTTCCGGTCAAGGTTTCGTACAGATCACTGAAGATCCAGAGATTGATCCTGAAAATTATTAGTTAGATCACTTGGTTCGAGATTGCTGGGAGCTCGCTTTACCTCTTGTTACCCAGTTCCTTCAGCAGCTTGAGCAATCGCCGGATCGACTTGGTTATCGAGATGGTAAACTGCTTGAGCACCTCGAGCACGCCGACAACAAAGTGGCTTCCAGTGGATAGAAGATCATCTGTTGTGATGGATCCCTCCTTTTTGAACAAATTTGCAATGTCGTTGCCGGTCTGGATTGCCGCAGTCTCGATACTGTCGATCAAAGGCTTGAAATCCTTCTCCCAGGAATCTCCCGCTTCCTTGTCCTCCGGGTCTAGTTGCCTGATTAGCACCACGAGCCGAGTTATTTGAAATTGGGGAACCATACTCGAAGACTCGATAACTGCACCCCCTCCTGAGCCCCCGTTCTTGAGTCTTTCGCCAGTCCACTTGTAACTGGTGCTCGACTGCACTTCTCCAGCTTTTCCACCTCTAAGCTTTGGATCATCGTCGCTGACAGACTGCGAGGGGGGACTCAGGGCTTTCACTACCTGGTCCTGTATTCCGGAGAAGAAACTGCAGCGTGTTAGATCGAGGCCCTCTAAACCTCTTCTCCGGGTGCAACGTACTCGTCAATTTTGGGGACAAAGGAATCGATCTTGTCAGCGCCTAGATCCAGGCCGGCGTTCAAAATAGCCTTGATGCTGTTCTTGGTCTCGAGGATATCAGACCACCCGAAGAGGAAACCTGCAAGCTCCTTGATCTTCTCCCAGCCCAACTTGATCTTCTCAAAGACCTAGTTTTTGTCAGTGAGTGTATTTGCCAGTTTGCCGGTCCGACATACCCATGTTGCTGCCTCTCCGATCTTCTCAAGACAGTCAAGTACGAATGTCTTGATAGTGTCGCCAATCTTGCACACAAACTGCCAAACATCACCTATCCGTAGTCAGTCTGGTGGTCATGGGCTTCATTTTGGGTGAGTTACTAACCAGCTTTCTCCACGATCCAGCTCCAGGCATCATTCAGGCGCTGCTTGATCCAGTAGAATCCTTCCAAGAGACGGTTTCCCCAAGCATCAATTACGGTGCCTTGCATAACAGGGGCCGCCTGAATTTCAGAAACTCTCGGTTGAGGTACAACCTTGCCATCTGCAGGGAGTGCTAGAGAAGCTTCGTGCATAGCCTTGAAACAAATTGCTGCCTGTTTCAAGTCTTCATCTGAGGGCTTCTCCTCTGGTTTCCATAGGGGCTTCTCATCTTTGGTGGTAGCGTTCTTGAGCTTCTCGAGAGAGGTCAGTCCGCCCATCGCCTGTATGACTTTGCGGCTGGGGTCGAAGATTTGCTGTTTGAACGGCAGTTCAGAGCCTTCGGAATCCCGAGCCCCGTCGAATGTGAAGGCTTGTCCCGAGATTGAAGTCGTGGCCATGATCAGATTCAGCTCGCCTACCTCATCGGCCTTGAGCCAAGATCCAGAGGCGCTGAGAAAGATGGTCTTGCCGTTGACGATGGCGGTCACAGCGGATGAGGACCTAACAAACAACTGGCCGTTGCTCAGCTTCTTTCCATCAGCACCTGTCATCTGGATCGAGACTGTGTAACTCTCGACTTTGACGTTCTTCTTGTCATAGGCGACGACAAACGGTTCAGGGCGCCAGATACCAGTATCTCGGTGCTGTTGGAGCAAAGTCAAGTCTCCTTGGTCGTTGTTTGCAATGATGGCTTGCCAGACACTGTCTCTTCCCTGCTCCGGATTCCGTTTGGCAATACAGGTAGAGAATTTGGTGGCGCGACCATCTTCCAGTAGAGGCACAGCATGAAGAGGTCCCTTTTCAAGGGCTTCAAGGGTGGTGGTGATGTAGCCGAGCTGGCCCTTCTCGTTGGAAACCCAAATAGACAAGTCGCTGCCATCTTGAGAAACCTCAATGTCCTTTGCGTCGTGGAAAAGCTCATCGGAACAAACGAGCTTGCTCTCCGTCTGTCTTTCTGTCGCTCCTCTGGCATCAAAGTATCTGAGGCCATCCTTGCAGGCTACCAGTAATGCTGATCTGCCAGCCTTGTTGTGGAATGTCGCCAGAGAGTTGGCACCTAGTTGCGTTATGTCAGACAAGTGACCATCGACGAACGAGTTCGACCAGTTTGACATACCTGCGGGACACTTGAGTTGAACAGTGTACCATGTGGGATCGCCGTCCTCAATACGATAAAACTCTGCGAAAATGTACCGTTGGCTGAGAAACACTGTGTTAGGCTGCAAACTCAAGCGCTTCAAAACAAAGACTCACGTAGTTCCTGTGACGTTGCACAAGGCAAAGAGGCCTTCACCGTATTTAGTGGTAGCCGGGGCCAGAGAAAAGATGTCCACCACGTTGGCAGGGAGTTCCATATCTCTTAGAGTGCGCCATGAGTCTGATGGCAGATGCACGACCACCCTGGTAATCTCGCTGCTCTTGTTGATACTCCCAATGGGCTGGTGAGCGGCAAAGATCATGGGGTAGTCCGAAGTCCGAGTAGGGTCAGTCTAGATGTAAGTCAGTAAGATGTCCTAGTGATCATGGGGACGGTATTTACCATAAAAATACGATGGACTTGCCCGATCGTCTGAACCGGCAGCAACGACAGGCTTGGTTTTTCGCTGATTTCGAAGGGCTTGACGACGAGCAGGTTGGATTTCGTGTCATCATATTTAGTTGCAACGACCATGTAGACCTTCAAGTCGGCCGCTTGGCGAACTTCAAAGGTCTGAACAGGAGTTTCACTGGGGATCTGCAGAAGAGACGTGAGGTCGTACAGTCTCCGAAGGCCGTTTTGGTCTTGCTAAAAGAACTTGTTAAAAAGATCCATCAATCAAGGGCCCAGACTCTCTCTTCTCACCTTGATCATTTGCAGCTTCGGAATTTCATCGTTGCTGAGTGCAAAGACAACCGGGCCATGGTTCTTAGGATCAAGGCATGTCGCAAAGCGATTGCTCCCTGGGACCGGAACAGCAGCGACATAGTTGGTCATCAACTCGGAATCGCATTTTACTGAAGCCATGGTGGTGTTGATAATACTGAACAAAAAAGAAATGGGCTGTTGAGGCCTTGGGGCCCTGGGAGTGATGATATATGGGTGTCCTTCGTTTCTAGGGTTGTATATCTGTGAGTTGTGACATAACTACCTATTGACTCCGGGCATCGCTTTCGCAATCGGGGAGACGGGCGCACTAGTCAACGTCCGAGACTTGCATATGTACTATTGGAATTGAGTGGCAAGATGAGGAGTTGGCTAGGCCTGTGATCCTCATCAGCTGCTCCCATCTCAGCCACGGCGGCTCGTATCGTTGAGACATTTGGGCACTTGTCACATTGTCAGGACGAGATACAAGAGGTCATATAGGCATGGACCACGTCAGCTACTTCCATCTAATCTAAAACTAATGTATATCGGTTAGAGAATCCTCCAATCGGTTGAAAGCTAGTTCTCAACTTGTATGTATAAGCGTGTATTAGCGTAGGAGATACGTGTCGAGACATCGTTCATGGCCTGCACACGGGACGATCACAAGCTAGGCGCGGCCCGTTCGTGAGACTGGTTTAGATTGGCTCGCTGATCGGCTTGGACTGAGACATCTGTTTCACCGATCGACCCGGAGAGACTAAGAGCACAGGGAACCTTGCACACCGCCACGAACTATTGATCAATGCAAATGTACTCGGTGGACTCGAACGCATATCTCCCCGCCCTTGGGGTCTCGGAGATGCCTCTTCGGGACTTTCAGCTCAGCCGCTTCAGATATCTGAAAGTACTCGCCATCAAGGACGGGTTGAGGAACGATCTACATTGGCCAAATCACTAACTGGAACATGCATCAGAGAACTAACCAATGATGCTTCCGCCTTTCGAACTACCCGTTCTATATGTTGGAGTCTCTATAGCACAGCACCGACTAACTCTTGACCAAAAGGATAAGAAGACGTCCATGGCCATGATATCTACACCGTGGCCATACCGATCTCAAAGTACACAAGGAATATCAGCTCATTGAGTTTCTCCTCTCGTACGATACAACTGTCACCATGACTGACCGAACGACCAAGGTCTTGGTGAGATTTCACCACACGCCCATGTCTTTCTCGCAAACTGACGACGTGCTCTAGCTTGGCAAATATGACCAAGTCATTGCTGTCACTCAGTAAGCGACGAGACCCTCCATTGTTAATTCATGATCTGATGCTTACAAAAGGTCTCAGGCATATGATCAACAAGGGCATTAGCAACCTCTTCAGGGCACATGAAGATGACCCGGAGACGGAGATGCCCTTTGAGTTCGACTTGGGACGCTGGACAGGATCTATCGAAGATGTCAAGATGGATCCGCCTGTGATTCAAGTCATTTGGTCGCCCAGCAGTCAGAACCAGCTGTTATATTTGATGAAATTCCGGAGTGGAAAACTTCGAGTATGTCATTGCGTTGGCGGTATTTGCGAGTCAAGCCTCTAACCCTCCGATAGGTTCAGCTGGAGACAGCAAAGCCGAGAGTGAAGCCTGTGTACAAGGAATTCGACATCGCCGGCTGGAGCATTGGTGTGCCCGTGGTACTGAGTAGGTCTCCGAAGCTGGTCTTCAGTTCTGATTTCTGATGTTAACACTCATAGCGTTCGATGAGCTGAAGCCGGATGACCCGGTCTACAAGCAGAAGATTGCTTCTCAGCCCCCAGGACAATACTCCGTTACCCGTCTGCTAGTTACGGTCGCCGGTAAGTCCACCACTCTCTCCTTGCCCATTCTGTTCATTGACTGATGCTCAATAAATAAAAGCTGGAACTAGTGCTATTGACTTCGAGAAGAGCGTGTTGCCCGATGTTGACTGGAAGAATGATTGGGATGAGAGAACTCGCAAGAATACCACACAGATTTTCAACACCATGCTCGAAGCTCTCTTCGACGAGACCCTGAACACTGTCGGCTACGCTGTAACCAGTAACAACACGGACTTGATCAGTAAGTGGCCAACTGACTTGAGAGCTAATAGCTGAGGAACTAACAAGCTACTAGAAAAAGAACATCCGGCGACATTCCAGCCCACGGGCCTTCGACTGCAAACTTACCCTTGGGTTGAGCCTGGCAAAAACCCCAATGATTTCATGCTGTCGGACCAGGGCAAAAACGCTCAGCTCAACTATCTCTGTTACTTGGAGATGACCAAAGACCATCCCATGCCAGGACCGATGGACGCAACCCTGCCATGGACAGGAAATTGGACCGACGGACGACTTGATCAGAACGCGGATCCATCGTCCATGGACTTTGGCAACTTTGCCATGTCTAGACACACCTTCCTCGAGGAATACCTCATCCCGAAGCTCCGAAGGATCAACAAGGCCATGGAGCCGCGAGTCAGCAACCTCCAGAACAAGCTGTGGTGGGATACCAAGCCTTTCACGTTTAAATACAGCTGGTGAGACATCAAATGAAGGACAGACTGGCACTCGAACTAAATCACTTTGATAGGGCCTGCGACTGTCGGGTTGGGTACAATCTTGACCATCCCAACGTGGATGACTCCTACTTCGACTTCAAGCCCAAGGCTGATTCAAAGGACACATACGAGTTCAAGAGTGTGTACAACTCGGACCAGGATGGAATGAAAGACATGTGGGATCACCAGGACCTCGGATGGGCCGTTGAGTCCTGGGGACAGATTGGCTGTGCGTTGTATTGATGCCTGATCTCTGAATTATATCGCTAACGTTCAACAGGCTCGTGTGAGAACACACTGAAATTCACTCCAGGCAGCCCGGAGATTGTTGTTAGTGGAACGTCATCCGTAAGGCTCTATTTCTCGCAGAAGAACCTCACCAGCGATGATGATACGTAAGTGGTTGCCTCGAATATCTCACAACCAGTTGAACTGATCTTTCCGCAGGCTCAATTTCTCGGCGACATGGAAAATGGTTCTGACCCTGCAGTCCGTCGCCGACGGTGGTCTCCAGATCGCCGTCAAGGCTGACAAGCCGACGACGAACAAGAACTTCTTGCTGGAGCAGAAGACGCTCAACAGTTACGGAGACTACCTGGAGAGCAACTACAATACGGCCCTGTCCAACCTGACGCACCTGGAGAACGAGCTGGCCAAGGACATCGCTGGGCAGCAGAAGTTCTACTTCCCAGCCAGCGGTACCTTTTTCTTCAAGAACCCGATGATGAACCACGACGGTGCTTTGATCTCCGCCATCGGCTACAATGGGAACGATGATTTCCGAAACGACGACGAAACCACCAAGAGAGTGATTGTCCAGCCCAAGCCAGACACGGCCCCTACGATACAGCATCCGGGCGCGATCTCAGGTTCGAAGGAGAACCCCAATCCTCCAAAGGAAGACGAGGACGAGACTCAGTAGACGGGACGCAGTCACAACCTGGGTTTCAAGGATACCTACTGGGAGGTGCTCGGTAGCTTTTTATGATAAATCCCAAGTTTACTGATTTCTGCGTTGATGAATTTGCCAAAATCATCTATCTCAACAGGTGTAACTGATCAAGGTCCTAGGAGGCGTTCTATAGTTAAGGGAGTTGATAGGTAACTAGTGCTGCTTCTTTGAAACATCTTGTTGAACTGACAGCCGGCTGTGTATGTGTAAAACCTTGGTTCGTTCTCACCTCTACAGACTTTAGGGTAATAACCCCCTTTTACTGTTTAACATCCTAGACCCCCTAGGACCCTGCGCTCAAGCAGTTCACCCGCACACAATGTCGCCGCCACGCACCACCCCGCTGCTGACGGCCATGGCACCGCCTGCCCCCCAGTCCTCATGCCCTCTTCAGATCTCTCTCCACTACCACAACCTCTTCAATCTCGTCCTCAAGTTTACAAAGATCCCTGGTCTTCCCTCTAAAGACAAACCTCGTCACCATCCCGAGAATACTATCCACAACACTCGCCATCCTTGTCCCATCGATTGTCCCAAACACCGCCGCCAACCCGGCTTCCAACTCTGGGGGCAAGTCATCCCGTAGCGAGAGAACAAGCGGGACGTCGAAAAAGGACATGTGCTGCGTTCCCTTGATGCTTAGGAGCATCTTTGGGCCGTCGAGATTGTCCATGAAACCCTGGAAGTATTCAGTCGTGTTCTTTGTGCCCTCTGCGCTGACAATAAAGAATGGCACGTCGAGTCCGGTTTCGCTGACAGGTCTGAACATTCTACCATCTAGGTCAAGCCCACCGAGAACACGGTCGTCGTTGAAAGCAACCTGAGCAGAGGTGGCACCGCCGATAGAGTGGCCGCAGACAAAGATTTTCCTTGTGTCGAATCCCCCTTTAAAGCCCTTGCCTAGCTTTGACGGCTTTTGAACCTGGTCGATGAGAAAAGATATGTCTTGGCTTCGGACCTGTTGTATTGCATCACCTGATTGTCAGCAATGGGCGGAGGGCGGCAGCGAGGGAGTTTACCGACCTTGACAGCCATTTCGCCTGTTTCCTCGTCCACTTCATTTAAACCTGATCCATACACAACCGTCCCGTCGGGAAATTCAACAATGCTCGCTTCATAGGGATGGTCGACTGTGATGACGACGTTGCCCTGGCTGGCAAGCGATTTGGCTTGGGCGCCATGCAAGAGCCTAGAGCCACCATAACCATGAGAAATTATAACGACCGGCATAGGCCGCTGCTTCTTGGACGAGGAAGCCTTGCAAAATTCGATCTCGAACCCCGCAAGCGTGTTGTTAGGCAGTCCTAGCCGTTGACTGCCAACCTTTGCCGTCAACGGGGGCAGGTACTCTACCCTGTCGACTTCGCAATCCTCTTGGTCCGCATGAATAGGCAAGAAGATGGATGTCAAGATACGTCGTTTGTGCCGATTATTCTCTGGAGCGTACGGGTCCCATCGAGACTTGTCCGTGAGTTCAACGACGCGATGCGAGACGGGCCAAGGTCCCGAGGGACCCGAAACGATGATGGCGTGAGCCACGGCCGAGAAGAAGAAGAGAAGTGCCAACATGATTTGAGTGATGGTTTTCTAACCGGAACCGCTATAGACTGAAAAGCCACTGGGCCTTGAAAACATATATTTATATGCCTATGGTTTCCTGCGGTTGGCTCGGAAGTTTAGATGGCATTTTTAGAAACAAAAAGTAAGCACTATATGAGACACGGAGCATTTAGAGACTCAGTATGGAGTGCCATGCAAACAAAATAGCTGGGCGCAGCTCCGTTGGGTTATGATCAGCAGGGTCTGAGCAGAGGAATGAGGAATACGAAGTAGATCTGTGGGTCTACATGGTATGCCTAATAGATACCATCAAACGCAACGTCGTCAGCTGCGACTGAACCCCAAGACAGTGATCAGTTTGCAGTGTCCAGCGTACGCCATGGGCTGACGTGCAGACATGAATAACAAAGCAAACATCAATGCCATTTTACGGTATCAAACCGCAGCCGTATTTCCAAGTTGCACATCTCATTGTCAGTACATCATAGCCATTGAGGCTCGTTTGAAGAATGGGTGTTGGAGTTTAAAAGAGGGACAAGAAGCGAGGAAATGTGTTGTCGATTGATACGCCAAGTTCTGTCTGCTGGATTTCAGATCAAACGGTCTCTCTCCGCTAGACTACTGACATCTCTTTTTGTCTGACGAATTCAAGACCACGACCTCTCTTCATGAGGAAAAATCAGGATCAAAAATTAGATAGAAGAGTACTTTACGCAGACAAGGGAGCCACTTCCGAAATCTGACGGTTACCACGACGGTTGAGAAACATGGTACCAAACCAATGACCTTTACGGTAGTAGCGGCCATGACTAGTAGAGCCATGGTTGTCTGCGTCGAAGTCGCGGTCGTTGGGGCCTCTTCTATGTAGCTGTCTGTTGTCGACAGCACTGTCGTAGTTGAAGTTTTTGTCCATATGGGTTTGCTCCACGTTGAGATTCATAAAACTATAGGAATCTAGAGGGTTCTAGCAATAATGTGTTTGCAGAGGGGGATGATGGGTAATGCTGGAGGAAGGGAAATATCTGCCATGGTCCTTGGGATATAAAATAAACCTGAAAACTAAATCTTTGATATTTACCTAAAAGGTTCAAGGATTCTTTTCGTAATTTACCTGTTTTAGCATAAGAAAGTGCAATAGTAGATACATTTATGGAAATTTAGGTTATTTACAGGTATATTCTTTATGCCGGTGACGAGAGATGGGATATTGTCAGGGGCGGCTTCGGCGCACTGGCTCGTGAAATGCGGCTGCTTGGTGCCGTGGACGATGAAGCAGCGTGAGCAGAATCGGGCGATCTCAATGTCCTAAAGGAATTCCCGGAGCTTTTCGAGGCTAGCAAGGGTTAGGGCGGCACCATAGACTGGGCAAAGGCCTGCCGGCAGTCATGAAGGTGGGCGGGTGAGTAGGGGCGGCGGTCGGGGTGGCCGTCCGTGGTAGCTCGGGCAATATGCCCCTGGGACGCTTGTTCCCAGGTGTCGGGGTTTCGGCGAGGGACGGGGCCGTGGTTGAGGTCGAGGTTGAGGTCTAGGATAGGGTAGGGCCATGGCGGTAATGGTGTATAAGAACAGTCCTCCATTCGCTCAACTCTACCCAGAAGATGTGGACATCGGCATCGAGGAACAGGACGAGATTGAATTCCGTGCCTTTGACCATCAACGGATACTTGACGCAATGTCCAATATTGACATGGATGAAGCTGCTGGTGTTGAGAGACTCATTGTGGCTGCTGTGACCTCCGATCTACGCGAGGCACTGATGTTCACATCTGGTGAGCCGCCGAGCGTCTGTTTGAGATAGTAAATGCATTAAAAAGGTAGAGCTGTATATCCTAAGAGTGAAACTATATACCCTAAAGAGTAAGGTTATATATCCTTAAAGAGCAAAACTGGTTATCCTAAATAAGATTAACTATCCTAAAGAGTACGACTTTATCCTAAAGAATAAAACTACTTCCCCTAAAGAGCAAGGCTATTTATCCTAAAGCGTGGGACGGGGCCATAGTCAAATCGACATAAGAATCGCTAAGTCCGACGCATTTAGCTGAAAGTCACGGTATTCTTCGTCGGCAGCATAGATCCTCGCTTGGATCTGATAGGCGTACTTAAAACGAGTTTCAACTTCGTCGATTGGGAGTAGGAGAGATGGTTTCGCATTTGGGGGCTGGGCCACTAGTAGCTTCTTAAGCGTGATGGCAACCTGCTCGTCTAGATGCGGCCTCTTAAAGAAGTCGTGGATGAGGCTAAGGACTGCGTCGACGTGGACCGTGCTGCAAAACACGATAGCGCGCGTGTTCTCCCTCGCCGCCGAGAGCTGGTCGTCGACTGTGGCCGCTGGCCACCACCGATAACGCAGATTCGGTCGGTTTGTCGATGTGCGCAGCAGGCGGCCCCCCCGGATCGCCATTTCCTGCCTGAAAAGACCCTCGAGGGTCTTTGGAATGGTGGCGGATAGGAATAGCCGCCGAGGGGACAGCTCCGCTGTGCGCTGACCGATGTTCGCCAGGGAGGGACGCCAGTCGGATCTCCGGTCAAGGACGAGGTGTGCCTCGTTAATGACAACGCGGTCGATCCGAAAGGCGTCCCTCCACACCTTGGTGGCATTAAGCCAGTTTGGCTGGCCAAGGTGCTCTGGCGAGACGAGCAGCACAGATGGCCACGGAGACCTGTGCAGCCCTGAGACGGCGGAGTTGGTCGCCCTTTTCGCCGCTGCCTTGTTAAATACCTATGGCTGCTCGCTTAGTCATAGTGGTTGCCGCGGATCCCATCAACCGACGCGTTCTCCAACGCGCGTTCCTCCCTCCTCTCCTTGACGTTCTTCCCCCATCATGACTCGGCAACGGTAGCCATGACAGACCAGTCACGCATCATTGCTGACAATCCCATCGGGAATGGTCTTGATGCGTTCCGCGCTTCTGTCGCCTCAGATACACTCGATCAGCTTGGGCAAGAAGGTTCGATTATTATGCCTGACTGACCACAACCCTCCTTTCAATAGGCACCCCCCTTCTGACCCGAACATGCAGAACTCCAGAATCTCGCCTTGAATCTCTTGTCAACGCTTCTAGCCCTCCCTGCCGTGCGTCACCTCCGATCAAGCACTGGCGGGAGAAACATTCTCGACGATATTTTGAAACTCACTTTAGCCGTCAACTCCGCGGCTTCGACCTCGAGCGCGTCAAACCTCTCCTGAAAGCCGCTCTCGCCAAAGATCGAAACGATTCCCTCATCTGGGATCAGGTCTCTGCCGCCATCATCGAATCCACCCCTCCTCCCCGACCGATAGCCTTTCCATTCCTGCAAACCCCTTGGACTCGAAACACAAGCAGCTTCGTCAACTCGTCGGAGCTCCGCCAGAATGTCGACCCAGTCCTTAGAGCGGAACTCGGGCGTCTATATGTCGACCTTTCCGATTTCTGCTCTGTCTTCTTCGGCGGCGTGCCCGATCTCGGAACTACATCTTCCATTGTCTTCCGCAAGTGTACCGAAGGCGACAACCCGCTCTTCGGCACCAAAGGATGGAGCGGATGGCCGGCAGTCGCCAAGGAAAGCGACGTGTTAGCTTGGCTAGGCAATCTCATCCCGAAGCTAGAATCGTTTGCAGGCGACCGCAGGCCAACGACTCGACGAAAGCTGCTGGCGCAGCCGAGGACACCACTCTTGGGCTCTACAGGAAAACGCAGCATGGACATTGGCTTCGTCAACAGGGACATTGCAAACAATGCTTTATCCAGGGATGTTGGCCAGTATCGCTGGTCCCATATCCTCGTCGCCGGGGAACTAAAAAGCAACCCAGAGGCCGACAAAGCGTGGATAGCATGGATCGACCTCGCAACATATGCAAGAGAGGTACTCGCTGCCCAAGACACTCGCCGCTTCGTCCTGGGCTTTACTCTCTGCGGATCTCTTCTGAGGGTATGGGAGTTTGACCGACTCGGGGGCATCGCCTCGAAGCAATTCGATATCAATACCAAAGATGGAGGGCTGCAGTTCGTCACAATAATCCTTGGATTTCTCTCGGTGGATGAGGAAGGGCTTGGGTTTGACCCTACCATTATTACGTCCGGCAACAAACGGTACATCGAGATCGAACGAGACGGCCAGAAGCAACGTCTGATCATCGACAAGGTCATGAAGCGCGCCCCCTGCATTTCCGGTCGGGCGACAACATGCTGGAAGGCCCATCCCATAGATGACCCGCAAACGCCGCTCGTTATCAAAGACTCGTGGCAGTACACCGACCGAGACGAAGAGGGCATACTCGTCCAAGAGGCGAGTGAGAAGGGCGTGGTCAACATTGCTCGATACTATCACCACGAGACTGTCCGTGTCGGCGGCGTCGATGACGACGTTCAAGGTAACGTTCGAAAGGGACTGGACATCACAAAGGCTTCAAAATATCAACCCCGCCGAGTGGTGCCATCTGCTGCGAGCGTGTCCAGTGCTTCCCGCCAAGGACGAAGCAGCAGCGCAGGCGTGAAACGACCGTCCACCGATACCAACGCCGCTCAACCACCGAGCAAGCGACCCAATTCAGCATCTCTGAGAAAGGCCAGCAGCACGGAGGTATTGCCAAACCGTATCCATCGAAGAGTCATTGTTCGGGACTATGGGAAACCGCTCTACAAGGCTAGCTCTCGATCGGCTCTTGTTACCGCCTTGGAGGGCTGCATCGGAGGGCACCACTCCTTGCACAAGGCGGGCCTTTTACACAGAGATATCTCCGTCAACAACCTAATGATGAATGAAGACAAAGAGGAAGAAAACCCTTCCCTTCGAGCGTTTCTAATTGATCTTGATCTCGCCATAAGAACCCGAAGACAAGATGCATCAGGGGCGCAGGGAAAGACTGGTACGAGGGCATTCATGGCTATCGGTGCACTGCTAGGACAGCATCACTCCTTTATGCATGACCTTGAGTCATTCTTCTGGGTACTCTTTTGGATATGCATCCACTACAACGGGCCAGGCCAGGACATAGGACCGACCATTTACGACAACTGGAATTACACAGACACGGTACAGCTGGCAACGCTGAAGAAGGGACTGGTTACAGACGAAAGAGATTTCCTCCAGACAGTAAGGCAAGACTTTACGTCTTACTACCAGCCTCTGGTACCTTGTGTCAACAAACTACGAAGGGTAGTGTTTCCAAACGGTAAGAGGTGGGAGGCAGAAGAAGAGGAGTTGTATACACAGATGAAGGAGGTTCTCCGCGAAGCAAGCACGTTGGATATATAGCGTTTGGTGCTTGTTTGTAGTCTTGGTTCTCGCCGCATCATGATACCCCAATGTTTTATAGTACGATAGCCTAGAAGGGCGCGCATAACAATGATTGATTCGACAGAGACAGTTCTTTTGAGGGCCGAGTTTCTGTATGGAAAGTGAAAGGGAGTGTATCTGACGCAGTTCTGATAGGACTTTTCTTGAAGATGGAATATTGAAGAAGACAGAATATAAGTGTTTATCGGCCAATTTAGCTATATTTAGCTACATTTAGCTATATATATGTATTAGATGATGCTAAATGTGTCAAATTAGAAAGAAGGGGTGCTACCTTGGTATCTTTTCCCGAGAGAAATCAACCTATTGAACCATGGAAATAGTGCCACGACATATCTATATTCGTTCCAAACTACTTGCACGCAGAATACACAACTTGCTCATAACCATCGAGAGCCATTGTTATCTCAAGACCAACTTTTAGATGGAATTTTATAGAAGTATATAATTGATAAAGATATTACGATGAAAGAATAACAACTATTCCATCATTCAGTCGTGAGGTTTCATGTTTGATTTCTGTTTCCATCTCCGCCACCTCCTGGGTATCATGACCATTTACTTCTCCGCCTTGGCAGTCTCCTGCACCGTAGTCCTTTCCATGGGGGGCTCGATCTCTCCATCTGTCGACCTGTTCTCATCAAGCCTGGCGTCGTCTGCCCTGGTCAGATCAACCGCCTTGAGGGCGAACATGATGAGGAGCATAGGGGCCAGGCCAGCGGTGGCGGTGATGGCGAGGAGCTGCTGGGTCTCGCGATAGGCCTTGTCGATGGCAGCGCGGATGGGAGTGCCCTTGGCGAACTCCTGGGCCGTGACGATGGACTTGTAGATGGGCATGGCCTTGGCCTTGGCGTCTGCGGGGAGGTACTTGACGAGCTTCTTGGGGAGCAGGTTGTTCCAGATGGCACCGCTGACACTATAAGGGGAGTCAGTAAGTTGTGAATCCTTCGTAGTCTGGATGTCGAGGAGCTCTTACCTAGTTCCAATAGCGCCACCAAGGTTCATGGAGGCGTAGTAGACACCAGTCACGACGGCAACATCGTCCTTGGCGACGAGGGCCTGGATAGAAACCTGAGCGGCAGTCTGGTAGAACGCACGACCAACACCGACGAGGGTCTTGGCGGTAACAAAGGAAGCCTCATTGGCGCTCTCGCCGTTCATGTTGACGAAATGGATCATCAGGCCCTGACCGAGGACACAGAGAGGGACACCGATGAGAATATAGATCTGAGTGCGCTTGGTGTACTTCATCATGATACCAACGAGAACCGAAGTGATCTGGAAAGCGACACGCAGAGCGTTACTAAGTGCGAGTGGTCAGCATCGATTTTATCAACAAGTTATCAAAGGGGTTAGTTAGTAGTGGTGTCTTACTCGATACGGGTAGAGTGGCCAGGACCAAATCCACCAGCAACCTGGAGATAGCTGGGGAAGAAGATAGTGAAGCAAGAATAGTGGAAGAAGTCGAGCATGGACAGAAGACAGGCCGCAATGACGGTGCGTTCCTTGATCATGCGGAAGGGCACGAAGGGGACCTTGGCAAACTTGGCATCCCAGAGGAAGAAGATGCCAGTGACGACGATACCAATGACGAGCATGGCGATGTAGCCTCCCTGGTCCCATCGCTGACTGTTGCGAGCTCCGGTGAGAGACAGAGGGATCAGGGTGAGACCGAGACCGATAGTGAGGAGCACAGCGCCGAAAATATCGAGATCAACCCAAATCAAGTGGTAAATTCGTGTACCAAGGGGAAGGGACTTGTCATTGGCATCCCAAGCACCCTGGCGGCGGTAACCGTTCTTTCGGGCACGGCTCTGGAGAACGTAGAGAGTGATGATCAGGGGCGCCGCGCAGAAGGGCAGGATGAGAGCCCACATTCCGTAACCCCATCGCCAGGTAGAGTTCTTGAGGACGCTGTCTCCAACGATGGAACCGAGGTAGAGGGTTGGGATGGAGGCGATGGACTCGGGGAGAGAGTTCCAGAGACCACGGTCGATGAGGCTGGTGGTGTCGGCGATGAAGACCTGTTGCATGATGGTGTAACCGGTGTCACCGATGGAGTCGAAGAGGCTACCAGCCTTGGGGAATTTGTTAGTGAGCGTTTTAGGGTGAAATTGATACGAGGTTGGGGGAGGTTTCTTACGATGTAGGTGGCGATGTCCTGGGAAGCGGCATAGAGGACCAGCGAGAGCGCAATAAAGAGGATAGAGAAGGTGAGACCTTCAGCTCGACCAAAGACCTAGATGAGTTTTGTTAGAGGGGGTGCTCTGAATCGTTCAGTTGTTGGTGTACTTGGTAGGTAGACATACGTTGGAGAACTTGGCCATCAGGGGATACGTGACAAGACCGATGATGGTTCCGACGACGTTGGAGGTGGACAGGGCAGAGTGCCTATTGAACTCGCTGGTTGCGTAGGCATCGTAGACTCTGGTGGCATACTTTTGGAATTGGGTGATGAAGGTGGTTGCGAACAAGCTGTGAGGAGGTTAGAGCTGTACAAGTAACAGAAGGGTGTCTATCAAGACCAAGACAACACGACAACAACAACGACAAGAAGAATAGCAACGACACCAACGGCAACAACAACTCACCCAGAGAACGCAACAATCAAAGCCTTCCTCGACCAGCACTGCGCAAGAATCTCAGTGTTGGTCAGAGGACGCTGCTGCTGCTCCTGATCAAGCTGACCACCCTCCTCCTTCCGGGCCGCCTCGACATCGGCCGAGCTCCGATTATTTGATCCGCTATCCGTCGCTGCCATTGTTGAAAGAGGAAGAAATTAGGAAGTGAATCCTTGAAATTGTCAGATCTGTATCGTAGAGCAACGATCTGAATCCTTTGATGCAACGCCTGATGAAAATAGAAGAGAGGGGATGAAAAAGAGACAGACAATCGCTGCTGTTTATATCCTTCTCCCGTGTTCCGTTCCCTTAGCTACGTAGCTGGGAGGTAGGTCCTACGTTGGTTCCCCCCCCGGCACCTTGATCATCATGGCCGCATTCACCCTCCACCCCACAACCCGAAGGATGACAACCCCCGGTCCGAGATCGGTTGTGTCCGTCATGCCACTCATGAGAAACCCTAAAGTAACCAGAGCCCATCACAAGGCGAGAAAGAAGAAGAAAAAGATCCGAGAGGAAGGAAAACTCTTTCCACGCCCAGAGTTTTGGGACGTGGGACGTGGGACGTGGGGTGCGTTTGAAGCAACCAAAGCCTCCCCCCCCCCCCATCTAATCTTATCAGATCCGCACCAACGGTCCTCATCGACTGGGAATGTATGTGCTCTGGAGAGACCAGGGGGGTGGTTCGTTGGCCCCCATCGTGGCTAAGAGGCTTGGCAACCCTTTTGGAAACACGCGGCGTTGAAGAAGCCAGGTCCACATCAGGTGCCGTGGTCTGATTTTCTAGTGGGAGTTGAGCATGGGGGGGAGGGAGGAACTCTTGATTCCTTGGCTGTGGGTATATGAGAACAAGAGAAAGCTGACATGGGGGTTTTCAAGGGCTAAAAAAAAATAAAGAAGTTGGCTAACTTAGCATGTGTGGGTTCTAGTATTTTAGTGCGTAGACGCATCGACGGACGAGTTGGGCATAGAGCGCAGAGAATGGGTTGAGCATGTCACTGCCACGAGCCCTGCAACATCCGATTTCTCAGACCCTGCGGCACTTGGCAGTCGAGTTTAAACTCGGAGGAGTTTAGTGAGTTGTAGATCCATCGCGTGGTCACTGGGTCAAGAGCCAACGGTCTTACATTGTGCCAAGGCAGACTGGACGGGCACTGGACTGCTTAGGACCAACAAGACTTGGAGAAAAGCGAGGACAACGCCGTAAACGCACCAGGTTCCACTGGAGAGTCATGCTCCCTCCCACGTCTATGTAGTAATTGAGTTGAAGACCAAGAATTCGTGGCTTGAACCCCCCATCGGGAGACAAGAGAGGGTGAACTGATCTTACACTCGACGAACCCCCACTGTCCCTTGATTCACTCAGTCCTGGTTCGTCGCACGCAGAGCTGCTCCCACAAAAGTCATGAACGGCACAATTCTCGGCTCTTTGTCCCACGGCAGGCATGTGGGAGCTAGGTCCGGGGCATGTGTGGCATGGCGGGTCAATTGTTCTGGTGTCCGCTGACTTGGATCGCGGCTCCAGATTTTTTTTTTATTCAACGGTCTCGGACGATGGCGACGCGGGATGGGTCACGGTTGTTTAAAACTTAAACTGTGTTTTCGGGATGGATTCATTTGGAGTTGAGATTAAATGAGTGAGTTGAGAGGGCAAAGGTCGAGAGCAGTGAGCAATGCGTCTATCACAACAGACGACTCCAGCAAATCTCAGCAACAAAACTCCAACTTCAACTGTCTACGGAGGTATTTCATCAAGGTAACTATTCTCACGTGCCTCGGAAAAGTGAGGGTGTCATTCGAAATCAGATAATCTAGGTGGTCTTTATCAATCACCTCGCATCGATTCATGCCAAGCAACCTCCACCAATACCAGCGACCCTCCACAAGTCATGCGAGCGTGGACCATGGTCCCGGGTATACGGTCATACAGGGGTCATACAAGTCTGAAGCCGAGGGAATCTATGACCGGCTCATCGGTCGGGCGAATTATTCAGTAAGCCGCCGATCGTGTAGAACTTCAAGGGCCATCCATCCTATCTACCTACTACGTATGTAACGCATATGGCAGAGATGAGTCCTCCTCATCCCATCGACCTAGACTTTGAACACACATGCTGCACATGCTGCACTCTACCACCTACTTCAATCCGCCTCCTCTGGGTACGTAACATGCACGACAGGTCCATCCATAACATGCCCTAGTCAACAATGTCTTACAAGGCTGACCCATCGTTCTCAGTTGGAACTTGGAACAGCGCCACTTCCGAAGCAGAAGCACGCACACGCAGTCATCACTTGCTAATCAAGCTGGGCGAAGTGGACCAGTTCGCAGAGAAACCCGATACTTGACCGTCTTATTTCCTTGGATTTACTACCTATTCGTACGTACCACTTCATGCAACCCTCCCGGGATCCCAGAGATGGTGCCACAATTTCAGGTGGACGAAGTTCCGTTCCCCTTGGCTTCGGGATGAGGGTTGCAAATGGACGGGAACCCTGGGCCTGTCAGTGATTGGTGACTGATCTTAGCAGCGGTAGCTTAAATCCTTTTTTTTCTGGATTTTTACTCCGTAATTCTCCTCCCATTGAGAGAGACGCGCGCTCAAATAGTATCCCATATGCGGTTTGTTGGTTCCGGTTCTACACGCGAGCGCGAGGAGAGGGGAGCGTCTTTCACCCTGACCTGCGGGTCTTTATTTGGCCTGTCTATAGCCCTTCTATATATGATGAGGAAATTACAAAGGATAATCTAGAAAATTTACAGGCATGGGTATGTGGGTAATCGGAAAGAAAATCTAGGGTACGTCGCCAAAAACACTTCCTCCTTCTCACACACTCGCTTGCTCAATCACTCACTCATTCACTCTCAACAGCCACTGGCCTAGATCCCGATCGGACCCTCTCATTCACCAACTCACCCACGACATTATTGGCGAGGGCCGGCTATCACAGGTTATCGGGAACCTTGGCCCGGATCTTGGCGCCGTAGAAGTAAAAGACGGCGGGTACCGGCGCGAGAACCATCGCCAGAAACGCCAATATGCTGTTTCCCCAGCCGAGACCGAGTTCATTGTACATGGACAATCCGGCGAGGGGAAGCAGAGCGCCGAGCAGGGATCGGAGGACCGTAACGGCGGCGATGACGGACGCAGCGTAGGAGATGTAGGCGTCCATGAGGTAAATCTGGAGGCACATCTGAAAAGGTCAGTATTGCGAACACCGGTGTTGACAAGAGAGTACTAACCATGATGCCCATTAGGCCGAAACAAAACAGCGCGACGCCAATCATGGGCACGATCCAGTGCGCGTTGGCCTCAGTCGACCACCCGTACCAGAACAGCGAGGCCACGATGAGGGCGCCGTTGGGCATCGTCAACCAGAGCGGGACACGATCCTCAGGGACTGAGCTGCCGTTCTGGGCCAGCTTCTTCTTGATAATAACGTCGGTGATGATGCCAAATGTGATGGTACCGAACAGCATACCAACACCCGTGGGGATATACGCCAAACCGATAGTTCCGGTTCCGAAGCCGTACTGCTGAGCAAAGACAAAGGTGAATGTGCTGAACATGAGATACAGGATACCATACACGACGGCGACGTAGAGGGACAGCGTCAGGACAGGAAGATGAGTGAGCAATAGCTTCATGGGGCGGACAATGGCGTGCTCGAACTGCTTCTTGCTGGAGAGGGTGCTCTTGTCAAGGATGGAGTAGAGGTCGTTGTTGCCAGTCTCCTTCTTGAGACGGTTGGCCTTGGCGCGGAGGAGAATAGGGTGGTAGGTCTCTGGTGCCAGGAAGTAGCAGAGGCAAGCGAGGACGCCGGCCTAGGGGCGGGAGTCAGTACTTCTGGACTCGTACTTTTGGACTGTCTCACGACGAGTTCTTCACGGCGGCATGGTAGGACGAGACTCACCACAATGGCAATCAGCCAAAACACCCACCGCCAACCAACACCCTCAACCATATACCCACCCATCAACGGCCCAATACACGGCCCCAACAACGGTCCCATCGCCCAAACCGCCATCGCCTTGCCCCTCTCCTCCACGGGGAACATATCCGAGATGGTCCCACTACCATTCGTTATGGGTGTAGAGCCAAAGAAGCCCATGAAGAAGCGAAACGCGATCAACATGCCCATGTTGTTGCTCAGGGCGGTGGCAATGGTGGCCAGGATGAAGAGAATGTTGGCGATGTTGAAGACGGGGGCGCGGCCGTAGATCTCGCTGAGAGGTGCGGCGAGGAGAGGGCCAAAGGCGAAACCGAGGACGTAGACGGAGACGACAAAGGTGGCGACGTTTACGTTGCTGGTGTTGAACTCGCGCATGATGTCTGGGACGCCGGGGGCGAACATGGAGGAACCCTGGGGGTTGTTGTTAGTGGATGGAGGTGGGAAGGGAGAGTATGGGACGTACGAGGGGACTGTGATGGTGATGTTAGCATGTTGTTCCAAGGAGGTGGGGAGAGGAGTGTAGATGGATAGATGTGTGTATACTCACGTCAAGAGTGTCATCAGCGACAATGCACCAATGTTCAACCACTTCTTCTTCGCTGGCCAATTCATAGGATTCTCAATATCATCATCCCCATCCCAATTGACAGCATTGGGATCATCTGAAGCTGCCGGCGCTGAACTCGACACATCCCCATCCCCATCCTTATTCTCATTCGTCCGACACCCCGTCTCCTCATCCATCTCCCTCTGCGCAGTATGACTCTCGTTCTCTGAAGGCGTCAAAGTCCGCTGACTTTCTGGACGTACCAAGTCATCCAGGTGTATGTTCTTACCAGGCTCTTTTGCGGCCATCGTGTTTGTTCAACGGTCCGTAGTAAAAAACACAAAAAACAGCTCGGATCGATGCAAAACTTCCCATCAAAACAAGACAAGAGAAACGAAAAAAGGACTGGGAAACGGGTGGTCAAAGGGTATTTAAAAGAGTTGCCATCTTTGAACGATGGCTGCCACATACATACCTTACCTACATGCAATGAGCCCACTCACTCATTCACTTCAACCCGCACGCGCCCCCAATAACCGCGAGACCGAAACCGAGCGCGAGAGACAACAGGGGAGATGGGGGAGATGGGGGAGGGGGGAGGAGGACCCTATTGTCCAGTCAGGGCCTAGGAACCCGGTATTTATGAACGCCAACGCCTGGGAATCTCAGCTCCCGACGATGAGTTATGTATTTTAACCACTTTTACCCCATACCATCGCAGTATCGGGCTCAAGGAGCAGCCCGAAACCCGTCTAGCGGTTCTTGTCGAGGCTTTTAAGGGGAACAAGTCCAGAGTCGAGAAGCTCGCCGAGGCCGGTTTTTATGCAGAGATCCACACGGGAGAGGCGGCTTCCGGGTGTATGGTTGTGCAAGTGGATCGATTTTTATGCATCGGGTCGGGATGCCGTCTCCGGGGGGGACGTCCCATGGGGGAAATTTGTTGGTTTGTCGGCCGTTGAAGATGATTTGATTGGGTTGGATGCGGTATGTACGCGTATCTTGGTACGGGAGACGGGATGTGTAGATGCCGTAGTCCGTATACTGTACCGGTTTGAGATGGAAGCGAGTTCCATGGCCGGGTTGGAATAATTTCATGGCATCTCGGCTCCGGAGGGCTAATGATCCTTTGCATAAAGATTGACATCGATGCTCATGAGTAAGCAACGAGTCTAGGGTAGCTCTTCATCTCGGAGCACTTACCCAACCCAGCTCATTTCCGAAACTTCATCCACCGACAACCACCTCCAAACAAAACAACTCCAGCGCTGTCAGTTCGGTCAGCTCTAGGGTATGAATCCTTCATCTTACAGGGCTTATCTTGACAAAACACATCATCCTTCCAACAATCACCTATTAATAATTAGAGATCTAGACTCTGTAAATCTTCCATCTTCGCCATTAGATGCGTCAAATCTACAATTCCTCCTCTCAGTCTCTATTTATTGCTACACATTACGGCACATCTAACAACGTTTACCTCAATCAAGGCAATTCTCCCAACACATGCAACCAATCTTACGTCAGAAACGAGCCAAGAAAATGGATTTGATTCCGCCCTCGTCCTATTGAACGGACACCTCAACATCACCGTCGGACTTGAAATGCTTCAAATATCTCCCAGACTCACCGCGCCCGTGTCCTTCAACCCTCCTTTCTGAATGTTTCGCGCTCCTCAACGCCAGAACAGCTAGTGGTACAGCAGCAGAAGCTGCAACGACATCAAGCAATGGCGACAAGCCTGGACCTCCTCGCCGTCCTGCGTAATGGCGGCGTGACTCCCACCACGAGTCTCGCACTCATCGCCGTGGTCGTAGCTGCCACACTGTCTCTGCTGACCAGGCTACTCACGCCCCGGATGGACCCCCGCGAGCCACCTCTGGTGAAGCCAACGATCCCCTTCATTGGTCACATCATCGGCATCCTTCGACATCAATCCTACTACCACAGAATCGTTCGGTGTGTGTGATCTAGCCAGTACACATTCCCAAATCACTAATTCAACAACCCGCCCAGCGACGCCAACCCGTCGGTGCCCGCCGTCACTCTCCCCTTGCTCAATCGCAAGCTCTACAGCATCTTCGAGCCCCGTCTCGTCCAAGCCATTCTGCGCAGCAAGCACGCCTCATTTTCTCCCTTTGGCGCAGAGTTTGCCCAGGGAACACTAGGCATCAGCTCCGAGACCCAGGCCAAGCTGAACGACCAGTTGTTCCGTGACTTTACGGACGCCAAGCATGCGAGCTTCAAGGCTGAGATGCTGAGGCAGATGAACGTCAGGTTCTTGGATAGTATCAAGGCCAAGTTGGATCCCGTCAGCTGTGGCGAGGCTCAGGTCAGCCCCCTCAACACGGGTAGGGAGTCGTTGATCCCTGGTGGACTCGAGGTTGAGAACCTCTATTTGTGGCTGCGAGACCTCCTCAGTCTGGCTAGTACCAAGGCTCTCTACGGTGACCATGACCCCTTTTCAGCCGACGTGTCTCTGATCCACGACATGTGGTAAGTGATGAGCCACCGGTTCCCCCCCCTCCCCCAAGGACTGTGCTACTGACACTTACCCAGGGTCTTTGGAGAGTCCGTTCCCAACTTCCTCACCACTCCCTTCCCCTCTATCCTCATGCCTGAAGCCTTCCACGCCCGCGCAAAGTTGCAAGCCGTCATGACGGCGTACTTCACTGCCGAGCACGACATCAATGACCCCTCGACATCCCAGATCGTCCTCCAACGCGCCAACGCCCAGCGCAGGCATGGCTTCGCCGGCGACGAGGTTGGCCTCACCGAGGTCATCCTTCCCGTCATCGCAACACTAAACGTCGTGCCCACGTTCTACTGGATGCTCCTGAATATCCTCGACCGACCGGATCTCAAAGCCCGCCTACGAGCCGAAGTGGCCGCCGCCGCGACCGTCTCCCCCCCTTCCTCATCTTCTGGTAAACGGACGGTGACGTTCAAGCTCGCCGAGTTCGAAGCCAAGCTCCCCCTCCTCATCAGCTGCCACCGCGAGACCATGCGCATGACCGGAAAAACCGTCAGCATCCGCCGCGTCATGAACGACATGACTGTCACCGGCTCCGGCGGCCAGTCCTACCTCCTCAAGAAAGGCGCCGACATCCACATCCCCGCAGACGTGCCACACCTCGAGCAGTCCGTCTGGGGCGCCGACGCCGACGTCTTCGATCCAGAGCGATTCCTCGCAAGACCGGGAGGCAAGGAGCGGACGGCCGAGGAGCTCGAAGCCGAGCGAGTACGCAAGGCGGCGTTCTTCCCCTTCGGAGGGGGTTTGCACTTGTGTCCCGGGCGGAACTTTGCGTTTTATGAGACGCTGGGGCTCATGTCGGTGCTGCTGCTCGGGTTTGAGATCGAGCCCGTCGGAATGCCACTTGGGGAGGTGAAGATGCTGAAGCCGCGGTTCGCGAGCGCTGTGGTTGGACCGGAGAAGGATGGGGAGGGACTGGGGGCGAAGATAGTGAGGAGGAGGGGATGTGAGAATCTAGAGTGGGTGTTTGAGTGCTGAAAGGTTTACGGGATGTATGAGAGTGAGGATGCGCCAGTGCCGGCCTTGACCATGCTTCTTCAGTGGCAAGACTTGAGCGGCCTCTCATTCCCTTGGCCGTTTGCCGATGAGGGGAATCTAGTTGTAATAGTCGTGTGAGCTTGGCAAACGGCTTTGGGACAGGCAACGTTTGCAGTTGTAGACAATGTCGTCTCGGGAGAGTATACCGCGACGAGCAACATGAATTATCCCGAGAAGCTTTTGCCCCCTGCCTGATTAATTTCGCAAACTCAGCTACCGATATGTCGAAACCTGAATGAATGATCCATCACGGAGTCCATGTGTGGTGGCCATCGTTCGCTGTCCTTGAGGCGGGGGGGAGTTCACAACTCGTGATGACCTCTCGGAAACAAATTCGGAGAAACCCTTCCAAGCTTAAGAGAAGTATTTGCCGAAGTTGCCAATGAGATTCTAGCGCCAAGAAGCCTGGAACCATGCGGGGGGGCGAGTCATGGGGAACACCCTGGTTCGACTAGCTCATGATCCCCATGGGCGAGATGCCTTTTAGTCACTTGGAGTTTTGTTGCGATGAGCCGGATTTGCGGGGAAGAATAGGTCGGGGGAACTGGAGCCGAGGAGTTGTTTGATGGAAAAGACTGGTTAGTGTGAATACGAAGATGGAAATGGTTTTATATATAAACCTTTCCCTATCGAGGAGTGGTGATGTGTTTCCGGCAAGATCTTCAACCTCTCAATTTCTCAACTTCACAACAACCACCTTCTTATCACCACTTCATCACTTTTGTTTTTACTTTCTCTAAGTTCCATGATCCATCATGGCAACACCAACAGAATCCAAACCCCAAGAACCCCCCTCGACACACAAAGTCGAAATGGTCGAACACCGCGACGACCAACTCCTCGGACGAGCCATCCAGCAACAAGAACACAACCGCACCTGGGCACAAACCCTACGTAAAGACCCCCGTCTCTTGTTCTGGATCGGCGTCATGCTCTGGACCTTGATCGTTCGAGGTTTCGAGGCCGGTGCGTCCGGGGCGGTTCTGAGTATCCCGGTCTTTAGGAGGAGGTTTGGCGTTGATATGGATGGTACTTATTTCATCGCGACGAAGTGGCAGTCGGCTATTAGTGGTGGTCCTCATGGGGCTGCTATTTTTGGTGCTTGGGCTGCTTCTTTCTTGTCCGATCGGTATGGTACCAAGCCTATTGTTCTCGTCGCTGCGATCATCAACATTGCCTCTGTCGGTATTGAGTTCGGATCAACTTCCATCTCCATGTTCTTCGCAGGGAAGATGGTTAATTTCGTCGCCATCGGTGCTCTTCTCAATCTTTGCACCGCTTACGTTGCTGATATTTCTCCCCTGGCTATTCGAGCTACTACTATCGGCTTCTGCAACCTCTCCCAGTGTATTGGACCTTTTGTCGCGGCCATTATGTTAAATTCTACTGCCAAGTGGGATACCGACTGGTCTTGGAGAGCACTCGTGGCTGCGCAATGGGGATTTGCTGGTGTTGCTTTAGCTGGCCAGGTGTTTATGCCGGAATCTCCCGTTTACCTTGTCCGCGTTGGCAAGATGACGGCTGCGCAGAAATCACTTGAACGACTCTACTCGGATCCTCAGGATGCAAAGGGCCACCTTCAGCGTATTCAGCTGACGCTCGAAGAGGCAGAGCTTTCTAATACCGGGTCGTATATCGACTGTTTCCGTGGCACGAACCTCCGTCGAACCCTCATCTCGATCATGGTGTTTCTCTCAGAGCCAATGTCCGGTCTAGGATTCGTCGGCAGCTATGGTGCCTTGATGTACCAATTCCTGGGCATTTCGGACAGAAAGGCCTTTCAAATCAAGATTGGCGCGCAGGTCCTCTCCATCGCGGGTGCTATCATCGCGTTCCTGATGGCTGACTGGTGGGGACGACGGCCTATGTATCTACTCGGCTGCAGCTCTCTTTGCGTTCTGATGCTGTGTATGGCGATATCTGGTTCGTTCGAGACGACGGCTGCGGTCACGGCCTCGGTGGGATTCTACACCATGTTCAACTTCTTCTACAACGTGGGCGTTGGCTCAACCGTCTACGCACTTGCCGGCGAGCTACCTACCTCAGTCCTCCGAGCTAAGACTCTTGCGATTTCCATCTCGACGTCGTCTGCATTCAACACCATGTGGTCCTTTGTGGCACCTTATATGTTCAACCCGGATAAGGCCAACCTCAAAGCTAAGATTGGATATGTTTTCGGATCGTTTATGTTTATCTTTGCTGTGTTGGCGTTTTTATGCGTTCCTGAGACTCGGAGAAGGACGTATGAGGAGCTGGATGAGTTGTTTATGGATAAGGTGCCGACTCGACAGTTTCGGACTCATGTTACTGTTGCTGAGCAGAGGGCTGCGGAGGCTTTTGCTGCTCAGGAGAAGATGGGGGGAAGGGAGAAGGCGTAAGGGGTACTTGAAGGGCCTCGACGGAGAGGGTCGTGCAATTATTTGTTGTGGCTTCTTGAGGTTGAGGGTTCTTGTCATTGGTGGTTTCTTAGGGGGTCTTGTGTCCTGTTTGTGTCTCGTACACATTAGGAAGCTCTCAGCTCTGATTGTCAATTATTGAAGTTTGATATAAATATTGCATGCATCGTGCGGCCTTATCATGGTCAATCATTGCTTGTCCTGATATTTCCATGTTGAGACGGGGTCTGGGTGAAGCTTGATGGGTTAGGAGATTCGATACGATACATCTCTCCTCTCCTCTCTAGATATCCCCCCTCCAGTCAGTGCCTACGCTCAACGTCCTCAAAACATGCTACTCTATCGGACCGAATGATCTCATTTCTCAAAAATTCCTCTTCCCCTACTATTACCCCGACTTTAAGCGTCAAATGTTCCCCTAGACAACTCCCCCCCCTTCCTCCTAGGGGTACCCTGGTCACCTCCATTGGTTCTCTAGCTTGGCAAGCTCTCTATTGGCCAGACCTGCCTGATCCGGGGTAATGGAATGTTGCCTGAGGCCCCCATCTCCCTCCCCCTCCCACCTCCCT
>JABFFI010000711.1:0-22323 GCA_013623725.1 Fusarium robinianum | reverse complement strand
GGGGCGCACCCGCCATAGCCCTGCTGCTTTGGACTTTCTTGTCCTGGGAGCGATTCTCCTCCATCATAACCATCACAACCCTGCCTACCATAGGTACGTACTTCGCACTTCGTACCGTCGTGGCCCGTTTTCAACCAACAAACAACCAACTACCGGCCCAGACAGTTACAGGAATGCCTCGACATGGGATGTGGTACGGGACTGGTCATGTTTCAGTCACCGACCACCATCACCACCACCGCCTTCGTCCGCACCGCCTTCACCGCCTTCGTCCGCACCGCCTTCGTCCGCACCGCCTTCGTCTGCACCACCTTCGTCCGCACCACCATGGCACTCCCCCCCACCACCTCCTCGACCCCGTGAACACACCCAAGACACCCAAGACAAGCTTGTTCAAGGGTCCAGAAACATAGTACAGACTCGACTCGGTATGTTTGTGTCGTACTCGACAGCTCAGTCGAATTGAATTATGTCTTTTTTATACATGTAGAGTATGAGAGAACTTGGTTGATCATGAACCAAACCGTCCAGCTGAGAATTCGGGTATATACAGCCTAACAAGAGGAGTAAAACACAACAAGGCAAGGTAACTAACTCAAAGACCAGCCGTGACGTCGTCATCCATCTTCACATTCGATTTTATTTTTCCAACCCCAATACAAGTCCCTCATCACCACCTTGTTCTGGATGAGGAGCAGAAGAGGCTGTCTCCAGCACTCATCCATTCAGCCAGGATGGTTTGTCGCCTTGCTCGCCGCCTTTGTTCTTCCGTGGCTTGCCTTGAACTTGACCGACACGCCTTGGGCTCTCTTGTTGTTGTTGACGCCCAGTCATCTTTATCACACGCGCGACTGCACTCTGGCCGGGCTGACGGGGCACCCTTGGCGTCCTTGTGCTCGCTTTCGAGAAACCATTCTGGCGCCTCGAAACTGTGTGGTGTTGTGTCTTGAAGAGTTGAGATTGGTGCTGCTTGAGGATGCTCGATGCACGAATTGACGGCCATCTCTTCGATGGGTTCATACACGTCGGGTAGGATGTCGTATCCAGAGGGGGGCTCGGAAACGCTGGAGCTGAAATGACGGGTAGACATGTCTCGGGCTGAGTGGATTGCAGCCGACGGGGATGGCGAGGAGGAAGAGGATGATTGCACTTTGATGGATGAAGGTGATGGCAGGGCGTGGTCAGACTGGCGACGCCTCCTTTTAATCATCGTTCGTTGTCAAGCTTTATTGTTTTATTCCCTCTTTAGACTGGGGATCACAAGGGGGAATGTGAATTCGGATGTCCGAGGTTGGTTTTTTCTGTGATGAATTGAAGCAAAATTACAAACCGACGGATCTCACCAGTGAGGTGGCCAACATCCCAGAGTACGTAACGGGCTTGCTCCGCACTCCTCTTGCATTTGGGGGGGAGGGGGGAAGGGTGTTGTTGGGTGTTTACCTTGGCTTGGGACACATCCCGTTGGGCTACCAAGTTACCACCTACATACGAATAGGAGGAGGCAATTACTGTCGAGGCACGACGACTCCACACGTTGCGGCGCAAACCCGTAAACCCGCATTGTCTCAAGAACGAGGACAGAATGGGATTTCCACGATTCAGCAGCCAGTCATAATGTCATACGTACTTTCGTCGGGAGGTGGTAGGTAGTCGAGAGGGATGGCGGGGGCTGAGTGTGTCTTGGGATGGACATGGATCATGGATCCTGGATGCCGGCCAGGTGGCGCCGGTGAGGATGTATAATGTTATTAGCCAATGAGCTTGCGCTTTCTCGAGCATCTCCGTATGTATACCACTTGGGCATCTCGCGGGAAATCACAAATGAGGCTCCGCAGGGACGTCCGGGATTTCGCACTGGTAAGGCGTGGAAATACCTACCTACTTACCCCAGCTAAGGTATCCACCTACCTGTACCTACCTACCTACCTTACCTACCTATTCAGCAGAAAAGTGTAAGTTGGTAGGTTAGAGTACCCAGGTAGGCAGGCTGATAGGTTGGTAATCCGGCAGGCGGGCTCCTCCCCGGCCAAGACGATTCGATAGAATGGAGGGAAAGAGCCAAGGGGGCAAGAGAAAAGAAGGCGTTTCGTGCCTGCACTTTCTCGAGTCCTCCGGGGCGGCCATTCCTCCTCCGCACTTGCAGATTCAGAAGATAAAGGCAGGGCAGTCGCCCTCGAACACTCTTCTTCTCTCTTTCTTTCTCTCTTCCTTCTTTCCTCCTGATACTCCTCCTCCTCCTCCTCCTCCTCCTCCTCCTCTCCCCTCTTCAATGCTGTCGTTATTTTCCTCCCCCCCTCACCCGGCTTCCAATTCTTCGTCTTTTCTTTCTCATCTTCTCCCTACCCAAATACCTTACCATCCCGTACTTCGTCCTACACAACTTCGAAACGTCTTCCCAACTCGAATTCGACCGGATATATCCTGCCCATGATGAGTTCAAGAGTCTCGCAGGCGAGAGAGGTCCTCGCACCGCGGAAACGGCATCGTCGTTCCGACCGTATCACCGACCGAGCATGGCAAACCCACAAGTCTAGATTGTGCAAGCTGTATAAGTCGCACTCCCTCAAAATTGTCATGAGCTTCATGGCCCAGCGCCATAACTTCACAGCGAGGTGGGTAGGTCCAGAAGTCATCGTCTCTTCCTGGTCTGACTGGCTACTTCGGCCACAATAGCAAGCGCCAATATGGATATCGCTTCGAGAGATGGGGGGTCAAGAAGTACGGCATTGGCAACCACAGGGGGAGGCTCATAGGGGCCCTGGAGAATTCAAGTGGGCGTCGAAGTATACAGAACCAACAGATCGCCGCCTTTCCCCTAGACCCACGTCGAATCACCGACGCCGCACTCCTCAAGGGCCTGTCATCTAATAACCCGGCCCATGGCTCCCCATCTTCGTCCTTCATCGGCCGTCACAGGAAGGACTTCAATGATAATCGGGATTCCTCTCAAGAAGCGCAGAAGCTCGCCGCCGATTTCTGTGCTGCCATGTCAGACAACGCCAACGCCTTCCAACTCTATCACCGCCTTCACGAGGACCTACGAGGTCTCAAGCAACCGTCGCCTACGGCAAGGGAACTCCTTGCCATCTGTTGCGCCCGGGTTTTCGAAAACGAGAACGAGGCTCTCCAGGCCTGGGAGCTGCTCTGTGACGGCGATGAGAATCATCCACTTGATGCTGATCAGTACTTCTTATTACCCATGCTCGAGGCATGCTTGGAACAGTGTTTTCTCAAATCCATCAAGTTAACCGGGCTGGACGAGCCGGACGAGCCTGCTGATTTTCAAAGGAGTACCTATGATCTCATCCAACGATTTGTTGTCGGCAAACTATCGCTCTCCGAAGGTCGTTCCAGTTTTGACCTGGTTGCATATCAGTTGCTCTCACAAGGCCTGAATGTGTACGAGCAGGTCCTCGATGGACAGAAACAAGCCTCCGCTGTAACCCGTGCCGATGTCCTCAACTTGTTCGCCCAACAGCAGCCCTTCTATGAAGGCATCAGGGAAGGCAGGGTTTCCATCATACGCCGTTGCGCCGATTGGTGTGGCGACCAGTTGAAGCTCTCGGTACCTAGCCCTTTGGGCGTCCCCCCTGTCAACGTCACCGCCGCGGTTCGCGACTGGTGGGAGAATATTCAGATTTTCTGTGCCCTCTGGCTGCGGATGTTGGGATCCGTCAAAGGAGGTTCTCCACCTAAATGGTACGCCAAGTGTGAATCTGCGCTGGGGGTCTCCCCATCGGAGCTCCTGGTCAATATATGTTGGATGATTGGCGCTGAATCGAGAAGCAATGAAGATGATGGAGACGACAGTGATAGCGGGGCCAAAGGAAAGAGGCCCGAGATCGAGGTCCTGGAGAAGGCTAGCAAGGGGGCCACGGCCCTGGAGAAGATGACTGAAGGCAAACTCTGGGCAGAGTTTCTTTCTCGGTTTTTGTGGATGAACGAGACCGTTGACCTTGACGAGGACGAGCAATATTTTGAGACAGCAGTCCTCAACCAACTCCGCCACTTCGTTTCATCTACCCTAGAGGTTCAACTTCCTTACCCAGCAGACCCGATGCCAGACGAGGACGCAATGGAATTCGAATTTGAACCCATCGACTCTGACTGGTTCAATGAATTAATGGAGTTTGAAGGAAGGGACGATTTGGGGTTGCTCTTGGCAGAGTCAGAGACTGGCAAGCTTTATTGACTTGAAACAGCGACTTTTCCTTTTCCTTTTCTTTTTTTTTCTTTTTTTTTCTACTGTCCTACTTCGCCTCTAGAGGCAAATCTATTCAACTTGGAAGGGATCTTTCTTTAACTGGGAGTTGGCGTTTGAGGACATGAGTGTGAGATAGGACGGCGACGCGACGGAAATCTATGGGAATTGAGGGAAACCAGATCCTATCCCGGCTCAAGGAGAATCAAATATATATAGAGGCGGTTCCTGTTCTTCTCTTCAGCTGTGCATGACTACAGTGTGCTAAATCATATGAAAGGATGGAATATACTATGCGCGATAGGCCTTGCGGCTTTTGGGGGTAGAGAACTCGTTGGCTGAGATGGATTCTAAAGTTAGGAAAGGTGGTGATAGATGGTAGAAAGCTGCTAGTCAATCAATGATCACGAAAATGGAGGCTTGGGAGTCATTCGGTTGAAGTTATAATTAGAGTCAACATTTAAAAAGAAAGAAAGAATCCCATGCCCTGCAAAGGGTCAACAAGCTGGCTATCCCCCAAAATCAAAACAAGAAAGAGTTCTATCTATATGCCTGTGGTTCCGTCTAGCGATTTTATTATTTACAGCCCATCCCTAGGGCCACCAATCCTATTTCTTTCCCTTACAGCTCCGTGACCAAACTCTCGCCCTCGTCCAGCAGCTCAGTGACCTTGCGGAGGTTGGCAACCAGGCTGCGGCCGAGACCTCCGAGGAGCAGCTTCTCAGCGTTGGCGGGAAGGCCGAGATACGTCGGGGGCTCGCGCTCGGGTAGTCGGTGGATCCAGGCCATGAAGTCCTGGAGGCTGGTGCCTGAGGGGACAACGAGGCCGCCATCCGGGCCGTCGACGAGCTTGTGGTCGACCTCATACGCGGCGGGGGTGAGGAACGACGTGACGAGCTGGGAGAGGAGCTTGAAGTCGCCCTCGTCGTCGATCTTGCCGCCGTACGTCTCCGTCACGAGGTAGCGGAGCATTTCCCAGGGGATATTCTGAGGAGCAATGTTGGTTCGGCTTCCGGCTGCGCCGTCAATCCATGTGTCAACAATAAAAGCTGAGCATTCGTACTGTGGCGGGTTAGACTCTGAGAAAGGGGACACGAGGGGGGGGTGAAATGGTCCTGACTTACGTCGCTGTCGTTGAACTCCCAGAAACCCTTCCAACCCAGGTTTGGCGCATATCGCAATCTCTCTTGCACCACGGCATGTAGGAAGGACAGGATGAGATACAACCTCGTTCTCTCCACGGGGCTCTTGGTAGCCCTGGTGGATAGGGACGACATCGAGTCCTTCATGTTTGCTCGGACACCCGCGGGCTGCTCGTACATGAGCACACGAGAGGCACGGATCAGGTTGACAGGAATCTTGGGACTCGATTCCATAGACAGGAAGAGTCGGAAGTCCGAGTGCGGGTTGAGCGACTCCATGCGCTTCTCCAAGCTCTGCAACCACGTCGGAGCCAAGTGCACGTTCTTGACCAGGACCCATGAGCCGGTCTGGGCCGCGTTGCTGATGGCCTTGTCGGCGCTGGCGAGACCCTCGTTGGAACCCATGGCAATGTTGGTGCACTTGACGCGCATCCTCTGGACCAGATTGTCTACCTTGTAGCTGGCATCGAAACCAGGGCTGGACACTAGCGAGATTGGCAAGGTGGCAGACACTTGAGCCACAGTCTCCTTCAGATCCTCCACGACATCAAAGATGCCAGACCCAAAGACTTGACTGACGAAACGCTCCGCAACAGGAACGAACCTGTCCATTCTGAAGAGCTTGACAAGCAGAAGTGACAGGAGAGCCTGGTCAACAGGCTCGGCGTTGTCGTCCCAGATCTGCGGAACGACATTCTCGGCCAGCTCCTCGGTAAAGAACCTGTCCCAGTCTTCCATCGAAATGGTGTCGATCTTCTCCTTGAAGACGCCGAGCTTTTTGGCCTGAGCAAAGGCATCATCGTTGAATTCCGGATCAGAAGAGAGGTCCCTACCCTCGACGCGGTTGTCGAGGATGGTATCAATCAAGGACTTGTCCATCTTATAAGGCGAGGCCTGGGCGAGCAGCATTCCTAGCGTGATGCGGTCCTTCTGGAGCAGACCTAGAGCTGTTCTCTTGAAGGTGTTGACGAACAGATCCTTGACGATCACATCTCGTCGGACGTTGTGGTTGGTTTCGCCAGCGAGGTTCTTGTTGCCGTGAAGCACGGACTGGAAGATGTCGAGGAAGTACTGCAGCGAGAACTGGTAGAAGTGGTTGAGGTAATGGAGTTGCTCCAGGACGGCAAAAACAGCACTGCAGGAACGGGCAATGATGCTGTATTGCTGCGTGATCTCCTCGACTTCAGCCATGACTCCTTCGGTGTTGCTCATCTTGGCCGAGATTTCGGCGGCCTCGGTCTTCAGAGTCTCGAGCGTCTCGATGACGTTGTCGTCATCTAGGATGTTGCCGCGGGACTCGTTGAGGGCCTGTAGCAGTCGCTTCTCCAGCTGTCGGAGGTGAATCTTGAACTCTCCCTGTAGTTTGATGAGGTTAGAGCGACGCTCATCGACGTCAGGGCGCTCCGACTTGAGGACATCGTTGAGAGACTGGGTTTGAAGACTGCTCTGTGTGACGGTGAAGTTGACAAAGGTCGTTCGACTGCAGATATCCGGCGCGAAAGTGGCCGACGGATCACGAGTCGATAGGTAGATCTTGAAGGCTGGCGAGAAATCGATCTCTTGCTTGCCGAGCTGGATGAGGACTCGTCCACCCGTCTTCTGGTACTCCTTGTTCAGAACATGGTTGAGAATAGGGTCGAGGTGCTCCGCATCCTGGATGAGGATGGGGTTTCCAAATCGGAGGGAACTCTCGAGCTGCTTAGTAAAGGTATCGTCCAAGAAGCTCGTCACCGTCAACCGGCGATCCTTGCACTCCCTCTGGAGGAACTCGGTGGCTCGTCCCGATGGGTCGATGATGAGTGGGTATCGGTTGAAGCGCTGGAGAATGATGGCATTCTCGGTGCAGAGATCATCGACGGGGAGGGTATTCTCCTGCCAACCTAGGCGCTCGTCCGCCGTGGAGAGGTATTCGGTGATAGGGTTGGGCGACTTGTACTTGACGCCAGAGAGGTGCAGCTGATGGAACCAGTCGTCGATCATGGACTTTCGGAACGTCTGATCATAGAGACCACTGTAGGCGAGGAAAGCAGCAGCCACGAGGACATCTCCGACGAGGGTGCTGATCTGAATCTCGAAAGATTTGCTTCCCTCCTCCCAACGAACCCTCTCCGATGATAGACTGTCGAGGAGTCTGACACTGCGATCGACCTTGAACTGGACCTTGGACATCTCGGCCTTGATTGCCTGTGTTTCGCTGATGAGGGCGGCATATTCGGTCTTGTACGTGTTGATGCTGGACTCCAGCTCCGCAATGTTGCTCTCCACGGCCTTGGCCTCAGCCTTGGTCTGCAGAGCCTGTTCTTCAAGCTGATTGACCTCGATCTTGAGGGGACCGACTCGATCCAAGATATCAAAGTAGTTGACCTGGGCAGCCACCCACTGAACAAGCGGCCCACAAGCCTTGGACGCGCGGTTGACCTTTTCGAATGTGAACTCTGGGTTGGAGAGAAACTCGGTCCGCATCTTATTCCTGAGCGCCTTGGTCATTTGTCTCCCGTTGTCGAACATGATGATGCTGGCGATGAAATCGTCCTTGCGAACGATTCCCTGCACTGCCTTCCAATCATTGATCCTGTGACCGAGCAATGTGCAGACGGCATCGAGGGCAAGTCGCACACCCTGGGGCGGGTTACCCATGGACCTGACTTCAGTCAAGTGTTGTCGCTTGATGTTGCTGACGCTGGCCTTGGCCTCCTCAACTGCCGGCTCCGCCTTGGCGAGATCCTCCAACACAACCTTCCTCCGCGACGCCACCTCTGCCTCCTGCTTCTCCAGCGCTACCTGAATCTCCAGCGAAGTATTCTTCCTCTGTTCTGCCTCACGCTGGTCAGCGACCATGCGCTGCAGCTTCTCGTTTGCCTCGGCATCCTTCTGCTCAAGTTGCTTCTTCTTCTCCGCAAGGCTAACACGGAGATCTCGGACCTTGTCGACAGTGTCGCGAAGCTTCTCGAGACCAACGTTCAAATGACGCTGTTGCTCTTCAAGATCTTCACGTTTCTCATTATATAGCTTGACATACTGTGCCACAAAGTCGAGGAAGTGGCGAGGGGTCAAGAATGTGACCTTGCCCTGCTGCTTCAGCAGCTTCTCGTTATATCTGTGAAGCGAGTAGTGAATGTACACCATCGAGTTGACAATCGTTTCACGATGAGACGGGGGTAGTTGAAGACCGCGGTACGCAACGGGGATCGTATCGGGAGCCTCAAAGTTGCCCCTGTCTAGATCAATGGACTGAGTGAGCTCATGGCCAACCTGGAAGAGAGCCTGGTCGGACCAGTCTCCGAACCAGTTCAGCACACATCGGTTGAACAAGGCGGGACTAGTTGCAGCCTTGGAGGAGAGACCATCCTCAGGAGGGTTCATGGTGAACACAACATGGAGATTCTTGACAATCTGCTGCGTAAACCACTTGTAAAGCTCTTCTGGCGAGTCAAGGTGCAGGTTTTGTCGCTGAGCACCCTCCTTGCAAGCAGTCATAAGAGCAGCATATTCGTCTCCCTCGAAGAGACCGGGAACCTCGGCGTTGGCAAGCAGAGTGTTCATTCTCTCCAGGAAGCCAGAGTCAAGGACGTTCGACTCGTCCATGATGAAGCAAATCTTCTCGCCCTTGCAGCCACACCGACGGAGGACATCCCGAAGATCGTCATCAAAGTCTTCCGCCGAGTACTTGCCATGGACCTTGATCTGGAAGACCTTGAGACCGTTCATCCAAGCAACGAAACGGGAAAGCGTGGTCTTGCCACTACCACTGACACCAATGAGAATAAGATGACCCTGAGGCTGTCGGAAGACACGATCAATGCGTAGCACGTGCTCCAGTACGTCGTTGAAGAGAATCAGGGGGACATCAACCTCTTCCTCACAGAAAGTCTTGAGTCTGGCCTTGACAAAGTCTCTAAGCTGCTCGCGATCAACCGGCATGTAATTCTTGGAAAGCCAGTTTGAGAACAAGATGGGACCTCCAAGAGCCTTCTCCTCATCGATGTTGGGGAAGAACTCCAGGGCAATCCGGCGCACCGTCTCATCGGTCCACTGTCGCTCATCCTCAGCAACAAGACGATCCTGGAAGAGGCGGAGAGCTTCGTGCGCCCAGATTCTGATGAGACCCTCAATGGACAAGCTCTCTAAGGGTCGGATGGCCTCGTACACGCCACGAACCCAGCGAGTCAACTCACGCGGACTGTAGACGTAGTGGGGCTGGATCTTGGGAGTGAAGCGTTGCTGTGACTCGAGATAGAAGCGGACCATTGCATGGGTGAGTGGCTCTGCGTATCCACGTAGTGATGGAATAACCTTGAGCACGGCCGTGTTGAAAGTGCCGTAGATCTGGTTGAGAGACAGCTCACCAGGGTAGTCGACCATAATGAGAGGGGCGTGTCGGAGGAATCTCGCACCCATGGGTGTACGTCCGGCGTCGGTGGGAGGGTTGCAAGCACCGACGAACTGGATTCGGTCGAGAGTGACCCAAGACTTATCAGAGGTTCTCCAGAAGCCGTTATGCTCAACCAGCTGGCGGAGGAAGGATATGGCACGCTGAGTGCCGTACTTGTCGGGTGCGGGCAAGTTAATCTCATCACAGAAGATGACCAGCCATCGACCAATCTGGGTCGGCGAGAGCATGACACCGTTGAGGGTCTTCTTGTACTCGCAGTATTGTTCAAAGGTCTTGATGAGAAGGTCAGGAGTTGTCGCACTCGAGAAATTGAGACCGACGACCTCCATGTTGGGCAGCTTCCGGAGGGCGCTAAAGAGCGTCATTGTTTTACCGGAACCAGGAGGACCGCAGAGCAGCAGAGGTTTGTGCTCAGCAAGCCAGGAGTAGAGGACGTCTTCGTGACGGACGGTGTCTAGAGTGGGGATAACGACATCCGTCTGAGTGATGGAGTGAGTATTGACCTCAACACTAGGCACCTGGTTCTGCCAAGGTGACCACTCAGCCTTGGGGAGGGTCACGTCGAAATCGATGAGAGAGCTCGTGCCATCAAGCGGCGGGGAACCGAAGTTGGCAAGGGCGCAAATGTCATCACCGAACGACTTTCGGTCGTTGAGCGGGCAGTCTCCAGTGAGGGCCCAGACAAGTGCCAACAGAAGTTTCTTGGAGGCGAATGACTCGATCTGTTCAGGATCGAGGGGGAAGTCAGAGTGTTGTCCGTTGTACTCAATAACGTCTCTGACAGCCTTGTTCAACAGAGAGAAGAGGGTCGTGAGCACACGAGCGGCTGTGAAATCCATGATATGGTTGTAACCCTCCGCTCGCTGAAGAACCTGAAGAATGAAGTCCTCCTCGGTCAGGTACACCCTGAGGAGATCAGCGAAGTGGCTTTGCACAGCCAGAATCTTTGCTGGACTGTGTCCAGTCGCGACGCTGTCCTCATCAAGATCCTCAAACGGAACGCTGCGAAGAGTCTGAAGATAGTTGCTGACCATCATGGTCGACGAGACCGTGTCCTCACTGAACCAGACCATACCGCAACGACTGACAGTGGCGAGAGTGGCATACTTGAGTGTCTCAACTTCGAACATGATTCGGACGTTTGGCGGCAGGTTAAGACGCTCTCCGTTGGGGAGTGTAAGCAGCTTATTGTCATCGAGCACACTGTTCAAGTTCTCAACCCACTCAGGGTCGACATCACCATCAAAGACGATCCAATGACGCTTCGAGTCTTCGCCACGCAGGTTGTCGACAATCTTTCGAAGAATGCTAGTGAAAAGACCGTCGGTCCATTCGCGGGTAGTGGAGTCGAGGTTTCCGTACAAAGCCTCCTTCGACATGACCTTTGAGTCGATCACATGAGACACGCCTTCCACACCCTCGACCTTTTGGAGAGCGTCAAGCAAAAGCCTCCAAGCAGCAGACTTTCCTGAACCCGAGTTACCAACCATCATAACACCATGATGAATCTTCTGGATCTGATAGAGCTGGAGGACCTTGGTCATCCAGAGTTCATTGACAACGAGATGACGCTCGGCAGCTAGAGTGCGGATCGCCTCCTCCAGAGCCTCGAGATTAGCGGGGACGTATTGCACACCAGGGAAGCAGTTAGTCTCGATGGTGGTCATAATGTCCACATCAGACTTGATCAACTTAGGCGCAATGGTCTCCCGGATACTCTGCACGATAATCTCAGGCTCGACCACTTGTTCGGAGCCGAGGCTGCCCTCGCTCAGTCGGGCACGCTTCAGACCACCAGAGCTAACCAAAACACTCTTCAGAGCACGGAGACCAAAATCGTAATGGGCTTGCTTGGATAGCTTGCCGGAACACTGGTCGAAGAACGGGACGGTCTGCTTCGACAGCTGCTTGGCTTGGTTGAAACCCTGCGAGTAAAGCATGACCTCGGCAATGAGCTCCTTGTCGGGCTTGGACATGGCCACGCTGCGGAAGAGCTTCTTCAAGTTGTCGGGCAAGTTGGAACGACCGGCATAGCCAGGGTTCATGGTGATGAAAATACCAGTGTTCTCGTTGACGTGCAGGTGCCGTCCAACAAGCTCAATTTGGGACTGGTCATCTTCAGCACCCTGCTTGAGGCCCAACTGGATGTTCTGAATTTGCTGAGAAACAGCCGACAGGATTCGCTCCTCCAGTCGGTTAAACTCATCGAAACAGCCCCAAGCACCGACCTGGCAGATACCCAGGAAGATACGCCCCATGGCCTGGAAATCGAACGTGTCGTCACAGCAGAAAACAAGCGTGAATCTACCGAGTTGTACACCCAGAGCCTTGACTGATTCTGTCTTACCCGTACCGGCGGGTCCATAAGGCGAGCCACCGAGACGTTGGCACAAGGCCTGCGTAAGTGTGAGGAAACAGCGGTCCGTGAGGGGAGTGCGGACGAGACGATCGGGAACGCCCAGGTATTCGAAGCCATAATTGAGCTTGGCATTGGCCATCTTGATGTAGAGACGGTCCAGGAATTCGCCTTCGGGTGTGTACAGATAACGCATCTGCAACTGCCAGAGATAGTGACCTTGCGAGGTAGCATTCGCTTTGATGAGCTTCTCAATTGTGTCACGCTGGTGAACGCATTCGGTAATCAGCTGCTCGCACTTCTTCCGCAGGATGACCTCGAGCTCTCCCAGGACTGTGTCAGCGAGGACGCGAAGGACCTCAACCTCGCGATCAAAGAGAGCCTTCAGCGTGGCTCCGCCAGCAGCCAGGGACTGCTCAACGGCCGTGGTCCAGACAACCTGGGTAGCAAGGACAACGATCTGACTAGGGAAGCCGTCCATGAAATCATTCAGAGCAGTCAAGTCGATTTGCTCAGATTCGAACAGGGGTGTGTACTGGTCGACCGCCTCGGCAAGTAGTTCCGCGAGTGTCGATTTCATACCACCCTCCAGGAGAGCCAGCCAGTCGTTGATTCTGGGGGTTTTAGCCAGAGAAATATCCTTCTTTAGTCGGACCATCTCGCCCTCCTTAGAAGTGAAGCCAGAAATCACGGTCTCATCGTCCATAACGAGGCCCGAGACTCCAGCAAACATCTTCTTGAAGTGCTTGGCGATGCGGAGCGTATCGTTGCTGTTACCGATCATCTCCAGTAGATCCTCGTCACCCACGAAGTAGAACCTGGGGAACGAGACACGCTCCTTCTCAAGATACTCACCCAGAGCCTTCTGGATCTTGTTGAGCATTTCTGCAAGTCGTTCCAGGGATTTCTGGACATTGGGGATGTTGAGCACATCGAGGACGTAAGGCGTCTTGTTCGCCTTCTTCATAACAGCCAAGAACTCACTGTTGATATTCTGGAATCGTCCCGACTCAATGGGCAGAAGGTGCTTGATGTCTGCGTTGCCAGTAAAAACACCCTCCAGGTAGACCCATTGACGTTGAACATCAATCCACACATCAAACAGAACATGCACGCGGTTGAGCTTGTCTTCCCAGGCAACAGCCTCTTCCTCAAATTCTTTGTAGTAGGGAGAGTGCTTCATAGCCTGTAGCGAGTTCAAGTTCTCACTGCACTTCGCAAAAAGATCGTCCCAACCACGGATGAGTCGGCATTTGCTCTGGTAGTTGACCATCTCAAGCGCATAATTCTGCCAAGTCTCACGAACTTGTTTCAAGAACTCCTCCAGAGCCATCTCACCCTGAGCCTGGGCAATGATGTCTTTGACAATAACTTCGGTGGCGACCAGGTTCAGGTCCCAGACATCACCAAGAGTCATCGAGCTAGGCGAGAAGCGCTTCTGGGGCTTGATTTGCTTGTAGATCTTGTGCCAGTGGCGCTCGCGAATGGCATCAGATTTCAGGTCAGAGAGAATCGAGTTGACCTTGAGGAAGCCGCGCAAGATGCCCTGGACGTGTTCAAAGGCAGCATATTGCCGCATCCTGCTAGGCATCTCCTTGGTGCTCTTGATAAGATCGTCGACCTTAGACCGGATCTTGCGGGGTTGGACAGCAGTCCACAGAATATCGCGTGTCTCGTTGAGGCTCGCCCAGATGGTAGAGAGATTGGACCAGACGGATTGAAAGTCCCGAACCTCCTCGAGAGTGGCCTCGAGCGAGGTGTCGGGGCTCGCGGGAAGATCGAGCGCCTCCTTCGCCTTTGCGACCATTTGAGAATCGTCCTGGAGTTTCGAGATTCGTGACTCAAAGGAACTAAGAGTCGCTGAAGCAACATCGGGCTGGATGGTTCCTGAAACGGGCTTCTCGTCGTTCCACTGAGCAGCGATCTCTGCAATCTTCTCGTTTACCAGCTTGTCCTCTGCAATAATCTTTGCCCGCAGAGCATCGGTCTGATCTTGGACAATTCTTGACTTCTTCTCCAGAATCTCCTTGAGCGCCTCCCATTGACTATCAATCTGCTCGATGTGTAGCCAATCATTCGGGAACTGATATCTCTGTCGAACAAGAGTCGATTGACCTTGACGGAACATCTCAATCTCGGGTGCCCACGTCTTGACGTTTCGCTTGCAGCTCTGTACGACAGTGATAAACTGGACGGCCTGTGCAGTTGACGAGGCATCCGAGCTCTGCTGTTCCAGGTGCTTACGTGCCTTCTCAATCTCCGCATTAACATCGCGCATGCGATTCCCGAGGCGGTTGGCGAACTTCATCAGGATCTCATGCTGCCACTGATCATACTTGGCGTTGACCTTGGTCTGCACCTGGTCATAATCAATGGTGAGATGTCCGAAGATACGGCTGACCTCCTGCGTGTCGAATGTGGATCGCGTCTTTCGAATTTCTTGAAGAAGCTGCAGCCATCGAGGGAGTTGTTCACCAAGAGCATCATAGACTTGCTCAGATTGGAGATCCCAAAGAGACTGGAACTGAAGCCACTTGTCGACATACGCGCTGACCTCGTGGAGCTTCTTCTCCACGGACACGTAGACACGCCGGAGCAGATCCGCGCACTCCGATGGCAGCTCAGTGAAACGCACTTCGTCGTTGGCAGTGTTGCTCAGGCTCATCTGATATCGGGTAGCCTTGATCTTGCGAAGGTTGCAGACAATTCCGAGCCACTCGTGCAAGTGGAGGAACCAGCTCGCCCGTGCGTATTCCAGGGGCGGGTCGAGATAAATGACCTGGTTCCGCATGGCAAGTTCAAGAACAAGGCGTTTCATGGTTGGGCCCTCAGGTTTTCCTTCTTCACCAGTAGGTTTCTTGCGGCGCTCATCGCCCAGAGTGTCGTCCTCGAATGCAGCGATCCATGATAGAACTGCGCTTTGCAAGCGGGTAAGAAGGATGGATTGGATCTTGCTATTCAAGCCCTTCACCCAAAAGTCCAGGTTCACGTACTGTTCCAAGTTGAGCTGATCCACGGCCGACTGGATCGTATCGAGCCGGGAATGGAACGAACCATCATCGTAAGGGCACGTGTTGAGTTCCTTGAGCGCTTGCTCAACGGTGGCGTGGATAAAGTTGAGAGATACGGCCTTTTGCTGCAGGACAGAGACAGCAGCGGCGAAACCGCGAATGAACATGCCGTGCTTGCTCTCAGTGTTTTTGGCCAGCCCAAAGTCCGTCCCACTAGGGAGAAGTGGCCGAGTTTGCCTGTTGTCCGTGTAGAAGAGCTCATGAGAGTTGATGAAAGACTCCCATCGCAGCGGAACACCTTCGCTGATCAGCTTGTAGACGTCGTTTCGGTATCCATTGAGCAGAACGGACTCCTCTCCCATGACCGAAATCTGTCGCAGAGTCTGGGAGAGGGTCCTCACACTCTCCATCAAGCTAACAGCATAGGGATAAACTCGTTTCGCATCCTTTGACACTGTCGTAACCGCATGAGGCACCGAGTACGATTGCCACGTCAGGTTTCGAGTTTCCTTGAATAGAGTAATGATTTGGGGATCAAAGTTGACCGTCAATTCAAGAATACCACCGGCGGATCTCACACGAGTAATCTCAAAGAGCTGCCCAGAGATGGAAATCTTACGGCGACCAACGTCTGCAAGCCATGCCTCATAGATTCGAGCAGTATCCAGCTTCTGCTTGAAGAGCTCGCTCTCCTCCTGGAGTTTGTGACCCTCAGCATGCAGAGTCCAGTCAGGACCAAGCACGGCTTCCACCTTTCGCATGTAGCCCTCAAGCTGGAACTCGATCTGGCGTGCCCAGATGATGGCACCAGATACGGGCGGGAGATCGCGGAGCTGGGCCATAGCATGGGTCTCCGAGTGGCCGTACTGCTGCTTGAAACGCTCATGGAGTCCATTGATGGCCTGCTTGACATGATCCATCAGCTGGTTCTGGTACTCCTGAATGGCACCTCGGATCTTGGGACGGACGAAGAGGGCATTGAACTTTGAGAAGACTCGGAACATCTCGTTAGCAGTCTTGGCCGTGGCCAGACGGTCTCGAAGTCTAGCAATGATAGAGTTCTCCACTCGGGTTGTCCGCTCATTGTACAGATTCTCAGCCCGAACCCATCGTTCCTTGCCCTGGTCGGTAACGTCCAGCAGGTCAACATTCTGAAGAGCTTCCCAGGCCTGCTTGACTTCCTCAACAGCATCGACGTCGCCCATCTCCTCCATGACAACTCCGTTCGAGCCAGTTGTCTCAGTGACGCCGGGAATGGTTGTCTGGGGGCCGAGCACGTTGACGATGGTCCGCTGGAGCTGTTCGTGGTTGTCTCGGAAAGTGCTGACATACTTGATCCTCGACTCAAGCTCGGAATGCTTCTTGTTGATCTTGATAGGGATGAACTTCTCGTTTCGGCGTCGAGTCACCTCGCGGGCCACGTTCGTGAATTCCTTGACATTCTCCTCCCACGTTCGGAAGATATCATCGCAAGTCTGCATGATCTCCTGGAACTGGTGATAATCCAAGTTGACCAACTCGGTGCCGGGGAGCAAGCGATGAAGGACATCATCGAGATCCGCCGAGATTGCCTCCACAAGCGGCAAGGCTCTTCGAATCGGGTACGGGCAGATTCTGAGCTTCTTGTTCAGATGAACGAAAATCTGCGCGATAGCCTCTTGTGCCTTTGGCAGAGAAGTGGCAGACAGCAGCTCATCCAGAGGAAAGTCACGCATGAGCTGGTTGTACTTCTGAACCTTGTCCATGGCCTCCTTCAACCCGGTGTCGGCCGTGAAACTAACAGTGGCCTGGAAACGCTTGGCATGCTTGAGAATCTCGAGTGTCAGCAGCACACCTTCGCTCCTCAGCTGGCCCTCGATCCCCTCAAGGGCAGACTCCATAGACAACCAAAAGTTGACTTCCTGGCTCGCAGTGCTAAACTCTTGGTTGGTGTTCGAGGAGGGATCCTTGGTCAACTTGGTGATCCCCTGGATCGATTTGATCCAGGTATTCACATTTGCCTGCAGCCGGTTGAGAAACGTGCTGTCCTGGAGGAGATTCTGTGGGATCCCATCCATAGAGGGCCGCATGTGACGGCCCGCGGCGTCATCGATAACACTCTGGACGATGGAGTGAAAGGTGAGCGATATCTCGGGGATGTCGACATTTTGCTGCAGATGAAGGAGACTCAGCTCCAGGTCGTTGAGTCGCTTCTTCGTCACGGGGATTCCCGTCTTCGCATCAACGTCAGCGCGTCCTCTAGACCCGTTGGCCAGCTGCTGATTCTTGGTGTTGGCGTCAAAGTACGGCACCAAGGCATGATGGACCTGAGAATGAAGAACCTCCCAAGGGGAGAGAGCCGTACCCTGATCTCCCACACCGGCGTTGAGAGAGGCAGGGCCCGGTAAATTAGTAAGAAATATCTGAGAAGTAAGAGGTCGGGTCGGGTCGATGGGTTGGGGAGATTTGAGGAGGACGAGAGAAGACACAGTCGTCGATGAAGAAGATATCTCAGTGGAGAGTGTGTAGTTGTAGATCGCAGGCGCTGTCCATTGTTATTTTAAACCCATTCAAAAGCTCCGACTTCCAAGCCATGACGTACCAGCAGGGTCTGAGCCAGGTTCTACCGCTGACGGGTTCGAGATATCCTTCTGGATGTATAGCACATTCTGGGTATCACTCGCAAACCGCGTACAGCGTGAGATAGTCTCGGCATAGCGGCCCTTGTGCAACAGACTTCCCACCTGCTCCAGGTCATCCCGCGCGGCGCCGAGGGCAATCTCGCAGACGGCGGCCAGGTGGTCGACCAGTCGTTCGGGCTCGATGGTCGGGAATGGTGCAGGAGGTGCAACGCCATTAGCAGAGCTGCCAGCTCCAGGCGCAGCCGCCGATGATACCTCCATGCTTAGCGGAGGGTTTTGTATCGGAGGAAGAGAACAAGGGGAGATATCAGCAGCGCGCAGTCATCTCCAGAACGTCGGATCGCAGGGAAGGGCACGGGAGAGGCGTAAACGAGAGGCGATCGTCTAAGGGGCGGTAGCGCTCGTGGCCAGGGGAAGATGAATCGTGGTCAAAAAGGTTCGGCGCGCGGTCGGACGGTTTGGGCTCCCAAAGGTAGGTTGAAAGGAGCGTGGGATCGATGGTAATGGAAAACAGTCTCGGGATAGAGACGGCGAGAGGGTATACGTGGGATAGTTTTGTAGGGGTGAATGAGATGAGGTTGTCCAACAAGGAGTCGGTTGTTGACTTTCGATACAGCTTTCTTCCTTCGTTCTGCCGGGTTTACGCGACTAGGTCCAGGGGCACCCCCTGTCGCGACTTCCAAAGGTAGAGGAGTGTAGACGGCATGCTGTCAGGAGGCGTCTATCGGCCCCCCAAAGCCACTGAAGCCCGCCGCCTAAGTCCCTCCAGGGCTGTCTAAAACCACTGTTGTTCACTGTAGACTAGTGGGGCTAGAGACCCTAGGGCCGCTAAGCGGGCTGAGCTGTTCATCCAGAAAGGTGGGCTGCGACAAGCTGCCGCAGGCCGCCCATGATTGGCCAAGAAGGCGCAACAGGGGCTACCCCGGAGCGGATCCATCATTTCACCCGGTCCCCGCCCGCATCAAACACGCCTCTGATTCGGGGCACCTTGGAGTTTCGTTATCGGCAGCACCAATAGTTAAGAACCGTCCCGCTACCTACCTTCTTCACGCCCACCGTGATGGATGTATGGCACTCCCTGCTGGAACCGGACCACTTATGCTAAGCTCCAAGTTAGATTATCTAGCATGTTCGGATAGTTGGTGTGTGTATGTCTCATTGCTGTATTTGGAGATGCCTAAGTGTAAATAGATACTCGGTACTTCGTAAGTCGTTATTAGGTGTATGAAGGAATATCAACCCAACTCCTGAAGAGCCTCGTTCTCAATCTCAGCTTCATCAAAAATATTCCCTCTTCGAATCAGCAGTACCTCAATGCAACAGTAAAATCGCACCATCTTTAACTAAAAACTCAAGTCCGCTGTATCAGTCTAGATCAAAATCCTTGGGAATACGTCCCGGCCTGCTCACCACGGCATTCATGTACATATGTCGTCATCACCTTTATCCCTCCCACTTCCAAAGCAGAACCCCATTGAGCAACAACCAGCCTGATGATAAGAGCATAAAGAAAGCCGTCGTTACAAACCCATCCACAAAAGTAAAAACGAAACTACCTCCCAGGTCCTAGCTTTAAACCGAAAGTCCCCCAGCACATTGCCTTCACCGCCGAAACACAACACAATCAGAAGCCGTAAGTAAGTTGCGTAAGTCAAACCCCATGCAAACGCCGTGACAGGTACCATTGCCCAAACAGCCTTAAACCGCATCCATCGCCATGCAGACCCCGACCGATACGCCAGATCGAGTACCTAGGCTTGATTGCCCGCCGCTCCAGCGTTTCCCGCCGCCAACCTCTGCCGTTGAAACATGACACGTTCGTTGCAGATGTCGATAAACTCCTCAAACTTCATGATGATGCTTTCCTTCTCCTCGAGTTTAGTTTTCAACTCGTCAATCTCCTTCTGCTTGTCCTCCTCGACCTTCTTCAGGTCTTCTCGAGCCTTTGCGAGCTCGCGTCTCAGATCTGCCCGAATGCGGTCTTCGGGAGACTGGTGTGGTTTGCTGTATATTGCTGGCCTGTTCTCCGCTAGGCCAGTCGCAACTTTCTGGGGATTCCGGCTTATAGCCGCACGTGCGTTGTAGATATCCCGCGGGAGCAGGTGGCAATCGGGGTTGTCATTCTGCAAAATCTGCAGAGTTTCTGAGACGCCTGCGCCTAAGACTCACCATGTTAGCTTCAAGATCACACGGTTAACAATATTGTGTGGGAACTTGCCATCTTCCTTCAACTGCTTCACGGCAGCGACCATCTTACTATCGAGCTTTCTGGCAGCAGGGTGGTGAGAAGGACTCTCACTTGGCCCATGGTTGTGCTGAAGGTGGGCAGCATCCGGGCGGTATCTGATCGTCCACTGTGTCCTCTGCTCGATGGCAAAGAAGCCAAAAGGACAGTCGCACTTCCGGGATGATGTCTTGCGCTTGCGGCACTCGGGGCTGACCCGGCTTGGTGGCTTACCAGCGCGGTCGCAGACGAACAACACTTTCTTCAACCCAGGAACCGTCTTCTTCGAGCGTCCGATGACAATGGCGTATCCAACCGAAGTGCAGTACCGAAGAACAGCTTTCTGGACATCCTCCAAAGTCTGATAGCTTCCTCCTTCAGGAGGGGGAGACATCATCTCGCCCATTGGCTGCTGAGGCACATACGAGGGGTCACTGAGCAGCTTAGCATCAAGACCACCGGGTCCCTCGCTGTTGGTTTGGCTATCAACATCCATGCTGTCACCTCCATTGGGCTCTGCTTTTGGCTGTTGGGCCTGGGGCTGAGCCTGGGGCGGTTGGGGTGTTGGCTGCTGTTGCTGTGGTTGAATTGGTTCTTGCGGAAGCTGTGGTTGAGGTTGCGGTTGCTGCTGTGGTTGCTTCTGCTGGGCCTCTCGTGGCTCACGTTCCTTGCGTTGCTTCGGTTGACGCTGAGGCTGCTGTGGCTGCGCCCGGGGCTGATCCTGGGCTTGCTGATGCTGAAGTTGTTGCTGCTGGTGCTCCTGCTGATGTTGTTGCTGATGTTGTTGTTGCTGCTGCTGCTGTTGTTGTTGTTGCTGCTGCTGATGGTGCTGTTGCTGCTGATGCAATTGCTGTTGCTGTTGGTGCTGGAGTTGCTGCTGTTGCTGTTGCTGTTGCAATTGCTGCTGTTGTTGCTGCTGTTGTTGTTGCTGTTGCTGTTGCTGCTGCAATTGCTGCTGCTGCTGCTGCTGGAGTTGCTGTTGATGCTGATGCTGTTGGAGTTGCTGCTGGAGCTGCTGATGCTGCTGCTGCTGATGCGTCTGAGCCTGCGACTGAGTTGACTGCTGTTGATTTGGCAGAGGGGGGGAAGGTGCCTGAGGCTTGACTTGAACTTGCTGCAGCGTCGGAGTTGGTTGAGTTTGCTGGGTCTGGGGTCGTTGCTGGGGAGATTGCTGAGCATGGTGATGCTGATGAGTCTGTCGTGGCTGATTCAGCGGATGGGCAGGATGGGTGAGATGTTGATGGTGCAACTGCTGCTGCTGGTGATGATGCAGCTGGTTAGGAACGACCTGGCCGAGGGTTGGAAACATGATCTGGGACCGCGGCGGCGGCACGCGTGTATTGGACACATCCAGAGGGCTCGGCACCGTGTTAGGCATGTGCGAGCCCGAGGAGCGTGACGAAGCATTGCCAACATTGCCATTCACGGATGCCGGGTTGGCAAAGAGATGCTGTGGGTATGCGCCTGTAGGCGGTTGCTGGGGCTGATACGCCTGGGTCTGGTAAGGAGACGCAGAGTGAGGCGCCGGAGACTGTTTATTCTGCTGGTTCGGATGGGGGGGCGGGTATGCGTTGCGGCGGAGGCCGGCCTGAGGAAAGTTGAGGCCGGCATGAGCGTTCGAACCCGTCGGCCGCAGACTCGACATATCGTCTCGTCAGGCCCCCGCGAAGGAGTCGGGTCACAGGGCGAGGGTCGGAACACACGGGGACGGATCTGAAATCAAGAGGGCGGAACTGGAAGACGATGGACAGGCTCCCGATGTCGTTTCGGCGGCGGCGAAGCGAGCGGAAGAGAGGGTAAGGTACGTGAAGTGACGTGACGTGACGTGACTTGGGACGTCCAAAGCAGAGGAGCAGCGGGTGCGTGACTCTCCAACGGCCCCGGGGCGGCGTCGGGCGGGTTGAGGTCGTCGTGGCCCGTTCCTGGAGCCGAAGCCGTTCCCAGGCCTTGACGGACGGTGACCGTGAACGGCGACCTTTGAGCGACGAAACGTGACCGTGACCTGGGACCTTGGATGGCCGGGACACAGAGTGCGATACGGAGCGGAGCGGTGGTGTGCGGTCTGGTGCAGTGCGGAGCGTCGCCTTGCCTTGCGTGGTGGGAGCAAGCAAACCCTGGACCCAGGATCTTTGGGGGTGTCGATAATGGATGGGCTTGGACTTGGGGAGGAGGCGTGGAGGAGCGGGTTCAGTAGAGGCGTGGATAAAAATGTACTGTGCGGCGGAGGGGGGGAAGGCAGGCAAGGCCGGAAAAAAATTCGGCAGGCGTGCGAGGAGTCTTTTTTTTTTCCCGGGGGGGGTAGGAGGGACCCAGGTGGGCGACGAACAAGACCGCGCGTGCGCGTGTGTGTGTGTGTGTGTGTGTGAGTGTGAGTG
>JABFFI010000710.1:0-17257 GCA_013623725.1 Fusarium robinianum | reverse complement strand
TCGGCTCCCTGGTTCTTGCGCTTGATCCTCTCCCTCCCTCACACACACACTCTCTCTTCTTCCGCCCTCCTCCACGACCGGGGATCGAGGCTGGCTTGTTCCCGCACCCCAAAAAGAAACTCTCAGCCCAGTCCAGGCCGCTAGGTATCCTTTCTCCAGGTCCACTCAGTTGCTAGCGGCTCGGTGGCTTTCCCTCGAGTGCCCTACCCACCTGTTGCCACCCTCTCCCCCTCCGCCCAGCCCTCCATTCCCTCGCCCTAACGCCGTCCCCTGGAAACGCGGACTTTCCACACCTGGTACCTTGAAAAATAGCGAGTTTCCAGCGGCCGTTTTCTCTCTCCAATCTCTCCCAGTCTGCCCGGTCTTCTTTGCCCTTCCAGCTCAAGCTCCCTCCCGGAGCCTCCGACTTAGTCCCCGAAGCCTCCGAGTAGCAATACGGAAGCGGTAGTACGTTGTTTGCACAATTGGGAGTTGGAAAGAAACAAAAGGAACGAACGACTCGGGCACTTGTGGATTGTGGTTTGTCACCTTCGATCGCCCTTGTTGGTATTGGTTGCTATTGTTGGGCTTCTATCCGCACTTCTCGGCGCTGGACTTCCTTAACTCGGGCTGGTGGAACCCCTCTAGAACGGTCTCTTCCAGCAGTCAGTCACTCGAGTACCTATCAGCAGCAAAAAGGGTCACCACCAAAAATATCTTGTCTTATCGCCCAACGCCAACGCCAACCCCCGAACTCCTCAACTCCTCGACATCTTCGGGTCCTTTTTTTTTCTGCCAGATTCTTGTCGCGTGTCTCATTACCCAAGACATAACCCGCCTCATCCGTCTACCCACCTCGCCTATTAATCCTTCGAGGGTAATTCCCTGTATATCTCACGACGCCTACGACGCTTACGACGATACGAGACGAAAGACCGTACGAGTCTCTTTTGGCAATACTGGTCCACTGCGCCAGAGAAATATGTTCTCTGGCCCTTGACAATTCCTCCGATCTCCCTTGAAACAAAAACAAGGTTACCGAATCTCGCCCTTCTCCCCCTGTCGTTCCGACCGAACCGTCGCATTCGCCACAGCCTTATCTCGAACCCCCTTAGGCACGATATCTTGATTCGACTTGACTGTCGCAACGAGCACACACATCCCGCAACATATCACGCCTCGCCTGTCTTCATCTCAAGACTTGGGGCGTTGGGTGCTGATCACCTAGCCCCATTCATCTAGCCAACACGGCTCCTCCGCGGGAAGCGGAATTTCGCGACATGGCTATGGACGCTCTCAAAAATCTTGTGAACAACGTCCCCGACTGGCTGAAGCGTCTCGACGACCTCAGCGGCCAGATCGACCAGCGACAGGCCGAGCTGGCCGCTGTTGCTGCTGCCGAGGGCAAGTGTGCAGAAACTAGATCCCTTCGAAATAAGGGTTCAACCGAGTCTCTCAAGCCCAAGGACGAGAACCCTCCTCAGAATGCAGCAGCGGCAGAGCAACCATCCGACGATGTCATCCTCGAGGACGACACTCCGATGACAGAGCCATCGACACCCCCCCCGAAGAAACACGTGCCCTCTCCCCCGAGTCCTGAAGCCATCAAGAGGTCCCAGGAAGCCATCAAGGCGTCAAGGGCAAAGGCACGAGCCCATATTAAGAAGAAGCAAAAGTCGCCGTCAATGATGTCGGGAGACGACCCTGCTCCGGCATATAGAACGCGCAGCATGATCATAGTCTTTTACGACAGTTATGTACAGGGATTCTTTGACGATCTCGTGCGGTTCGTCTCGTCAAGTCGAAACTTGATGCGAAAGGCAAAGATGGCCGCCAAGGTTGCTCAGATCAAGCGCTTGGCTGAGATGGACGTGGACGAGGACGGAAGCAATGGTGAAAACGAGCTGCCCTCATTGCGATATATGAGCACGAGACGATTCGGCCCCATGTCGATATCCCGAGCAGGCAGCAACGAGAAACCAGACGCCTATGATAACCTAGATAAGGCCCTCGAGTTCGTCCAAAGTATGTGCGAGCACGGCGCTCATCAGTTCCTCCGCGACGGAGACTGCAACGACGAGATCAGCAAGGTCCAGAAGCGACTAGGCGACGTCTTGGATATGGCCACCAAGGAGATGGATCGTGTGCAACGCGAGGAGCCCGAGCTGGCAAAGGAGACTGGCGAGATGGGCAAGGTCCGGACACGGCGGCCCATCAGCGTGCGACGCGATATGTCGGCTGGTCTCAAGGACGCCAGCCCGACGGCTATCAAGGAAGATACCAAGATAGAAGCCGACGACCTCGAGCCAGCACTCCCAGCGCAGATCGACCCCTCGGCGCCTCTAGCGGTGGATCCCAAACTTATCGAAGCCGACGAAGGCATCGATGTGGAGATGGAGCTTCCAAAGCTTCAATATCGATCGACTCGGGCAATGCGGAATCGTGGGCCATAGAATGGTTACGAGCCGCGTGTCTGGGCAATGGTCCTCGGGGCACCATGACGGTCCCCATCATTACCTCACTCACCTCATCTCGGTTCAGCCCGAACTACAATATTCATTCATCGGCGTCACGGACTAGGAGAGACCAGGGGGAAGCAGTCATTGTTTTCTTTTTCGGAGAGCCCTTTCTTTTCACCTCTGTCTATCTATCATGAAGCGTGAGCATTGCATCCACATAGGGATGACTCTGCCTCTTATCTCATCTCCCCTTTGCGGTCTCTCGAGCAAAAACAAAAAACTCATTCATAGCGTTAGGGGGGGTTATGCATCCTCCTCAAAGAACTCTGGGGTTGGGCACTGATTTTCTTTCTCCTTCCATCATTTTATATCTACCTAGGTATCATAGGTTCATGGTTACGAACAAGTGGGAACATCTAAAAGAGGTTATACGAGCTGTGGTTTTCTAGTTCTAACCGGTCATTGTTTTTTGTCATCTTTTGGCACTGCGTGACGATCGGGAACGGGGGGAGGGGGGGCTTTTGCATGATACGGGGAGTATGGGGAAGAAAAGCCCGAGTTGTGTGGCATTGGAATCATGAATACTATTTGCACTCTCTGTCTTTGAGATCGATCTACTCTGCAGACTCTTTTACATTTAACCCGTTGACAACGTGACTTGCTCTACATATACATCATAACCCATTTCCGCATGGACGCACTCTCCTCTCTGGCGGTGGTGGCTCAATGCTATCAAAGGGTCCCTCTGGCCATTTCCCCTCCAAGTCGTCAGGTCCTGGGATGTTGGGGTCGTCCCCGTCCTCGGGCCGCAACTTTCGAGCCGTCCATGTCACTGAGAAGGTGTACATCCGCGGGCCGAGGCCAAGATCAGTGAGCTCCTTCAAGCACTGGCAGCACGGCGGTCTTTCACTCGATGGTAAACGTCTTCCTGCTTCACCGTATTCGTGAAAATAGCATATGTCGGGCCAGTGAGTGGACAACCCTCGCCAGCCGACCTTCTTGATGGGATTGCCGGCGGCGCTGAGGTAGTAGCCCTTCATGTGGCCGCCGAGGCGGAATGTCCAGACCCGTTGCGCCCATTCTGTGAGCTCGAGGAGCTTGTGAAACATTTGCTCGTTGTATTCAAAGTGTATTGTGAAGCGTCGCAGATACGTCATCCGGGATAGCATCTCTGCCCAGCAGAGCCCGTCTTCGTACCCGCGAATGAACGGGATGGGGGGAATAGGAGGCCGAGTGTTGGTGTGACCATGGTCCTCTGTCAGTTGCATGTGATTCCTCATCTCGAAATCTCCCCAGACGCTCGTGCCGTAGGGTGTGAAATCCAATCCTCCGTCTTGTCTCAACCATTCGAACCTGCGAACAGTAATATGAAGGTCCTCAACGCAGCGAAAGTGGCCGCTCTGAAACATCACCTTCAAACCCTCGCTCTGCAAGTCGGACTGGCTCAAGTACAAATGGCGGGATTTGAGGCGATTCGCAGTATACCGCGTTGTGACCTCTGGGACAAGAACCTCTGGCTGCCTTAGGAGGGGCGGCGGATGGTCATGCAGAAAGCTACGGAGCGTGGCGTTCTCCATGAGCATGTCTCGTGTTTCCAGGAAGATGCGGCGACATGTGCGCAGGAGCGTGGTGTATTGGAATCTTCGAACACTACAGCCAGGACGAAGCCAGTCAGAACATTCTGAGAAGTCTGGATATTCGTGGCGCTGGTCTATATAAGAAGTCATGTCGAAGTTCTCGAAGTCCTGCTCATGAGGCTCAGGCTCAGTTGCGTCGTCGGGAAGTTCGCAAAGCAGCCAGATGGGGTCTGGGGATTGGATATACCGCTTGCCATGGGAGTCGTAGAGGACGTCGTGTTCAGAAAACACGAGGGAGAAGATCTGGATGCGGATTTCAGGAGGGAGACGAGAAAAGAGAGGGCATGAAAGCTGCGGGTTTACAACCCATCGTAAGGACTTTTCACTGAGAGACTCGATCTGGGAGCCCATTGTCGCGAGGGGGGAAGGGGGGAGGGAGTTGGCTAGAGCAAAGTGAAGTAAATATGAGGTATACGATATGAAACTGCCATGTGTTGGCTCTTTTCAAACACTGGTCCCCTGTTGCGTTATGCTAGTTGGCATGGAACTTGACAAGGATGTGCAGCGTGATGACATTCTCTTTCACACAGACTTCTTTCTTCGATGAAGTAGTCATGGCGGCTCGCGGATATTGGGCCAATGAGGCCAGGTACCTAAGATCGGAGCTCGCGTTAATGCTCCGCCGACACGCGCCACACCCTGGAAGGTAGGTACCCAAGTACCTGCCTACCTTCCGTTCCAAAGCCCACGAGGGCTCCTTGAATGACGTCTCGCGAACTCGATTCTCCCCATCACTGCCCTGGTTTCTTATTCAACCACCGCCGAACCTCCGCCCCAACAGAACTCAGCGACTCCCCAGCCGGTATCACAGCTCTTATAACATCCATCGTGACCAAGATCCCCAAGCAGACACGCTGCTGCAGGTCCCATACCATTCAAGATGACGGCGTCCTAGCTCATCCCCGACCGATAGCTTTCACGATCCTACCAAGCTTCCCCCGCGCCGAATCATGGGTCAGGGTTTCTCCCTCGCGACGCCATCTGTTGGCTCTGCGGGCATCGACACTTCGGAGCTGAGCGATGTGCATTACGAGAAGAGTATCGGCAATGCGCGCTTCATGAAGAGCATCCGGGGTAGGCACGAGAACGGACTGGTCCTTGTCAAGGTCCTCGTGAAACCCTACCCCGAGGTGAAACTGGAGACGTACAAGAAACAAATCATCGGTAAGCCTGGCCGATCTTATTGAATCCGACGATGCTGATGCGGCACAGAGCAGCGCAAGGCCATCGCCGACGTACCCAATGCGCTCGGCTTCCAGCGCATCATCGAGACCGAGTCAAACGGTTACCTCGTGCGCCAGTTCTTATACAGCTCCCTCTACGATCGACTAAGCACTAGGCCCTTCCTCGAAGACATTGAGAAGAAATGGCTGGCCTTCCAGCTCCTCTGCGCCCTACGGGACTGCCACGCAAGGGATGTCTACCACGGCGATATCAAGGCGCAGAATGTATTAGTCACATCTTGGAACTGGCTGTACCTTTCCGACTTCTCATCATCATTCAAGCCTGTCATGCTTCCCGACGATAACCCAAGCGACTTCTCATACTTCTTCGATACGTCGGGTCGCCGCACATGCTATATTGCCCCAGAGCGGTTCTATCCGCCTGGGGAGGCTCCCCCGCAGAAACCCAGAATGACCTGGGCCATGGACATCTTCAGTGCGGGATGCGTCATCGCGCAAATGTTCCTGGAGTCGGAGATATTTAGTCTCGCGCAGCTCTATAAGTATCGCCGCGGGGAATACGACCCGGTCATCACACACCTCAGCGTCATCTCTGATAAAGACGTCCGCGATATGATTTCGCACATGATTCAGCTCGACCCAGAGAAGCGCTATTCTGCCGAGCAGTATCTCGAGTTCTGGAAGGGAAAGGTCTTCCCGAACTATTTCTACAACTTCCTCCATCAGTACATGGAGCTCATTACCGATCCGTCCTCGGGGAACAGTCCCATGTCTAGCGCTATGAAGAACCTAGGCGAGGCTGACGACCGGATCGACCGCGTCTACTATGACTTTGATAAAATATCGTACTTTCTCGGTTACCAACCCGAGAAGCGCACTTCCGATGCCTTGGAGGTGTCCTCAAGGCTCAGCTTGTCTCATTTCCCTGTCAGACTGAGCATACCTAATCACGACCACTCCGTCTCTTCCGAGCTTGAACCACCAGAGGACGACGGCACTTTGATATTTTTGACCTTAATCGTGTCCTCGATGCGAAATACAGCTCGCGCGTCTTCAAGAATCAGGGCGTGCGACATTCTCCTGGCTTTCTCGGAACGACTTACGGATGAGGCCAAGTTGGACCGGGTTTTGCCGTATTTAATGACCCTCTTAATCCCAGATGAGACTGATTTGGTCATCATCGCCGCTATCAGAACCATCACCCAGCTTCTGCATCTTGTGCAGATGGTAACACCCATCAACGCCCATGTTTTGGTGGAGTATGTGTTGCCTAGAATGGAGATCGCGCTGGGGTCCAAGAACAGGACACCTAGCCCCCTTGTCAGAGCGACCTATGCCTCTTGTATCGGAAGCCTTGCAACCACGGCTCAAAGATTCCTCGAAATAGCGTCTAGTATGCGGGCTGATGGTTCAATGCCCATCTCAGACCCCGAGGTGGAACCTGGCGCAGATGCGAAAGCCAACTTCGAGAGCGTCTTTGACACAGCAGGGAGACAGTTATTCGAGGTACTTGAGAGCCATGCTAAGCAACTGGTCGAGGATCCCGATATTTCTGTTCGCCGAGCATTCCTGGCCTCGGTACCCGAGCTGTGCTTGTTTTTCGACGAGCACTCCAACGACGTGTTACTCACTCACTTGAATACCTACCTAAACGACCGCGACTGGACTCTGAAATGTGCCTTTTTCGACACCATCGTGGGAATCGCAACGTTTGTTGGGAGCACAAGCCTCGAGGAGTTCATGTTACCGCTAATGATACAGGCTTTGACTGACCCCGAAGAGTTCGTGGTCCAGGCTGCTCTTCATTCTCTTGCCCAGCTTGCCGGCCTTGGCCTTCTTTCGAGGCCGAGAGTTTGGGAGCTTGTTGATCTAATCAGCCGGTTCACTGTGCACCCGAACATCTGGATCCGAGACTCTGCTGCAGAGTTTGTGTCGATGGCTGGGAAGTACTTGACAGCGACCGACGTCATGTGCCACCTGGTGCCTCTGATCAAGCCCTATCTGAAGGTGGACGTTCTGTTGGATTTCTCGGTGTTGAATCTACTAGATTCTCTGAAGCGGCCGCTTTCCCGGAACGTGTTTGACCAGGCCATCACCTGGGCCCTAAAAGCCGAACGCGGAATCTACTGGAAGTCACTGCAGCAGTTGCGACCATTGCCATTCGGCTTGAAGGCGTCTTCTGGGAAGTCATCTCGAGACCAAAGTGGAGCGATTGGAAGAGTGGCGCGCAATGACGAAGACGAGCAATGGTTGGCAAAGCTGAGAAATCTTGGCCTGAAGAACGAAGATGAACTGAAGCTTGATGCACTACGGGAGTTCATCTGGCGCCTCAGCCGGATAAAGACGCGAGATTCCTCTGCTACAGAAGTCCTCACACAACCGGGAATCATTTCTCTCAAGGCTCTGGGGGTTTCACCCCTGACGGTGTTTTTTAATGATGCACCTCTGCGGGACCCAGCGGTCATGGTGAACCTCGATCTTCCGAACGAGCCATATACCATTGCAGACGCCCTTCTGGATGCATCCATGACTATTGATAATGCGACTGGTGGCAGAAAGAAGCTCTCATCCAACCAGGTGGGTAGGGTCCAAAGTGTTGGGCCTCGATCTCCTCGTCGTCTATTATCGCCCACTGCTGCTGTTCAGACACCATCAAGGACATCATCTACTGTCCGTGGAGATGACGAAATCTCTCTTCAGGGGGAGCCTTATTCTCTGAGGAGAGCTGTCCGACATCAGTCCAGCGCATTGAGTCTACTCGATCGGAAAGACAGAAATAAGTCTGTTCCTCAGACGGGCACTACTGATGCTAACGCTTTCGGAGAAGTTGAAGGCCCATTTGCGCAGGTTTCTACTGCTAAGAGCCCTGTCTCCGAGGGCAATCAGGCTGAGAGCTCAGCCCCCAGGATATCGAGGCATAGTTACCAGGGACATGACCCCAACGTTCAGAGAATGCTCGATAACATGTTTGTGGACAACTTTCCCCGCGACGTCATCGAGTTTGGACCCATGGTCACCCCCATCAAACGCACTAAAGCGATTCAATCCAGTGTTCAGCCAAGAGGTGACCCCTGGAAGCCCGAAGGACAACTGGTGGCCACATTTGCTGAGCATACTGGCCCCATCAACAGGGTTTTGCCATCCCCCGATCATCTGTTCTTCATTACCGGTGGCGATGATGGTACCGTCAGAGTGTGGGACACTGCGAGACTCGAGCGCAATATCACCCACCGCTCAAGGCAGACGCACAAGCATGCCAATGGGGCACGAGTGATTGCTCTTTGCTTTATTGAGAACTCTCACTGTTTCGTGAGCTGTGCCGCTGATGGCAGCGTTCACGTCGTCAAAGTCGACACGATTCTCGCGAGTGGAGTTGTCAGATACGGCAAGTTGCGCATCTTGCGCGAGTACCAGCTCCCGAGCGAGGAGTTTGCAGTGTGGTGTGAGCATTTCAGACAGGAGTCAAACTCGGTCCTCATGCTTGCTACAAACCGTTCAAGGATCTTGGGCATCGACCTAAGAACGATGAACCTGCTCTATGTACTCGAGAACCCGGTTCATCACGGAACGCCAACGTGCTTCTGCGTTGATCGGAGGCGAAACTGGCTGTGCGTCGGAACTTCGCATGGTGTGGTCGATCTCTGGGACCTGCGATTCAAGATGAGACTCAAGGCCTGGGGGCTCCCAGGCAAGGGCTCGATTTACAGAATGTGCATCCACCCTACGAAAGGCCGTAACAAATGGATCTGCATTTCCGGCGGAACAGGCCAGGGAGAGGTCACCGTCTGGGACCTAGAGAAGACAGTGTGCCGTGAAATCTACCGTGCTGGCGGCAGCAGAGATGGGCCTAAGGGTTACGAGGCATGGGATGTCGACGAAGACAGACGGGAAGGTATGCTTGGACGATACGCAACTAATATCGAGCCAAGCGAGACAGCACACGCAGATAGAGGCGTACGAGCCATGGTCATTGGGACGGTTGTTGCCGAGGACTCTAGAGATGTCAGGCATGCATTCTTCCTTACCGCCGGCTCAGACAAGAGGTTGCGGTTCTGGGACTTTTCCCGCACGGAGAACTCCTTCATCTACAGCGGGCTCTCGCCTGATAGCCCCAGACCTACCTACACCACTTCGCATCCAACAACGGCACTGACCCTCAACATCGAGCGATTCCCTCGACAGGCACCCACGGCCCCTAATGCTGGCTCCGGTTCTAAGACGACGAAGTCATCGACTGCGCGGCCGCCGAGGTCGACTGTCATATCGAGACAGCAGCAACAGCTTCTTCAGTCGCACATGGATTCCATTCAAGACGTGGCCCTCTTGGAGTACCCATTCACCATGAGCGTTTCGGTTGACCGGTCGGGCGTCGTATTGGTGTTTCAATAGGGTTGAGGCACAATCATAGATGAAGTCGGTCGAGAAACTATCAGTAAAGACGGTATCGTTTCTACCTAGAACAGCGAAGAGGACAGAGATCAAGGAGTTGGTACGGAACGAGTTCACTAGGTAGCAAGCGAATACAACCTCTGTTGTCATCATGATTGATATAGCTGGCCCCCAATGCCTCTTAAGTCGTTTGATATTTTTCTTGGGAGTGTGTGCTTAAATACCCCAACAGGATCTTGCTATCCAGGACATGGTCATGAGGTTGTAAGTCAGGTAGACATACCCAGCTGCGTTGTGACAAGTCTCGAAGACAGGTCAAGAGATGTGGCTGAAGCTAGGTGGAGGCGTTCGTGGGACCGACAAGCCACACATGCGACACCAAAATTTCCCCTCCGCCTCGTCAAGATCGCAGCCTCGCCATCACCCAAATCCAATCAACCACCGATTTCTTCTCCTCCACTTCCCCCCTCAGCCAAGGAAACCCGCCGCATTTTCGACGCTACGCGCACAATCCAACGAGTAAATACGGTCCATTCGAAGTCGCAACACTGAGGTAAACCAGCCCCGGCCCCCGAAAATGCGGCTCACCGCCGACCTCATCCGGGATTCCCTTTCCTATCTCAATCCTCTCAAGGAGCGAGAGCTTGATCTGCGAGGTGCGTTTTGAAAAGAGCAGATGCTACACTTTTGATCGGCGTGGAGCGCAGAGTTGATGCATTCGTCTTTGCGGCGTTGTAACAGGACATCGAATCCCCGCCATTGAGAACTTGGGTGTTGCTGGCGTAAGTATTAGCTGTGATACTGCCCTTTTCGTGGACCGCGAAGCTAACAGAGCTTCGTTGAATAGCCTCACGACGCCATCGACTTCACCGATAATGATATCCAAGTCTTGGGGAACTTCCCCCTGTCGCCGCGCATCACCACCCTCCTCCTCGCGCGGAACCGGGTCGCGAGCATCCAGGCCTCTCTGGCAAAGGCCATTCCGAACCTGACGAACCTGGTACTTTCGTCCAATAGCCTGGCAGAGCTGGCGGATCTGGATGTGTTGGGGACGTTTCCGCGTTTGACGCACGTCGTGCTGTCTGATAACCCCGTGGCCAAGAAAGAGGTGAGATGATGTGCTTGGAAAGTCGTAGGGTGGACGTTTGCTGACGGAATTATTAGCACTACCGATACTGGATTCTCTGGCGATGTCCTTCTGTGCGCTTCTTGGACTACGAAAAGGTTAAAGAGGCTGAGCGGGAGCACGCTCGGGAATTGTTTGGAACTGCGGAGGAACCCACGGCCCTGGCCTCGAAGGTACGGCTGCCAGATATTTCGCCTCTTTGTGCGTGTCGTGATGTTAACAATTTGGGTAGATCATGGGCGTCAAGACCACCACATTTGACGTCTCGTCCAACAGCGCGGCAGCGCCCTCGAAGCTCTCGCGGATAAAGCTCACGGACGCGGAGAAGAAGCGGTTACAGGAGCGGATCAAGAAGGCCACGAGCCTTCAGGAGATTATTGCGCTGGAGAAGGAACTCAACGAGGGACGATTGCCATCGGGAATTCATGGGGATCCTATGGAGGAGTAGAATCTCAGTTGTCGGGGGGTAGACGTTTTTATCAGCTCTCTTGGAGTTGGGTCTTCGGAAACATTAAAAAAATGGACCACGGCGGTCGGATTCTGGGGTGTTGTTCATACCAGCTCGAGGGATTCTCGAGCACATCTATCAAGTCGCGTTGAACTCGAAATCTCGAGTCACCAATTACCCGCTCGTTCCCCCAAGTCCATTAATGGAAGATATTTCCCTCGTGGGTATTGAGGTCAAAGTATATACTCCAACGAGCCTTTCTCTCTACTCGCCACTTTCCTCCAAGCACCAGCTTCCTAGCCAGACATGTTCACATCACCGTCTCGGTTCGCCCCAGCTGCCTGTCTCATTTCCAACTCCAGCTGGGTGTTGGGGTCAGCTGCGTCTGACACCCGCGAGCGGCCGAACCCGTTTACCAGGACCTTGCCTGTACCGTTAGTGGCGGGCGCCTTCTTGGAGGACGCGGGATCGGCGGCGTTTTCGCCGCGAAGACGTGCCTGGGTGGCCTTTGCGGCGGCCTTGATTTTCTTGTAGGGCACCGTCTTGGGGACAACGTCCTCGAGAAACTCGAGGTTGTCTTGGTGTGAGATGGCGTTGGCTGGATTGGTGTGTTAGGGGAGATTCTCAGGATAAGGGGTTCTTGGGGTTGGGTAAGCTTACCAACATCCTTGTATTGGATGTTTCGGCGAGGCTTGCGGTCGAGCTTCGCCTGGGTATGGGCCTCTTCGGCCAGGTGCTGAACGAACATCTCCTACCAGCGAGAAGGTTAGATACGGAAGTTGATCGCGGTTGGGATGGTAACGCACGGCAGCAAGAGTGATCACAAAAGCAGCATTATTGGAGCAAATTGCAATCTCAGGGTCTTGGGAGATAATCTTCTTCACTCTCGAGACTGAGATAGGTTAGATCGAGGGCTTTCATAGTGATCCATGGCGAGAGACTTACGAGGAAGTTGAGTTTGCCCAGTGGGCTCCTTTCTTGGGGGAATCGCTGTGGTGTTGTAGGGCATGTTGAAAGCGACTGAGAGGTGAGGAGTCTAGGTTGGGGGGTGAGGATGTTGAGTCTAGGAGAAGTCAGAAAAATGTGACGGGTGAAAGAATTAGGAAGTGTGACTGATGGACGAAGTTGGAAGAGGTAGGAAATGTTTTTTTTTTTTCGTTGCTCGGGCGGAGGTGACAAACAATGAGGGGAGCGTTTATGGGTGACGTTGAGGCTGACCCCAATGAGAGACAGGAGAAGTCGTATCACTGAGAGAACATGTCAACAATGGAAAGGATAGGTAGGAAAAACAAACGCGGGATGATGGGTTTATTTAACCATTGAGGTTTTTGAAAAACAGAAAATCGGTATTGATCTTACCTTGAAGAGGGGGAAAGATTAACAAGAAATCGGATCAACAGGCCTTGTCTCGAGGTGGGAAGGATAGTGGTAAAGGTATCAACCAAGTCCGCGAGCAAGACGGGAGCAAGTAATTAATAAGTTAGATGGCTTCCTGAAAAAGAGTCTAGAGTGAGTAAAGGCAGTGGCTCTATGTATGCGAAATAAGTTCGTCAAGAAATGTGTTTGGTGGTGAAGTTGTTCTCAACCTTCTTCCGCACGCGAGTCCCAAAGCAAACGCGACCAAAGCAACTCTGGGTCTATGGAGTAGGTGCTCTGTACCACGGCATGCAACCACTCAACGCGGTGGTCAGTGGCTGAACAGAGCTAGCTTCCAGCCACATGTCGACATCAGCCACCCCTGCTTCCTGCCCAAGCGCATGAGGTAAGTTTGAAGCAGGTGGTACTCTCTCTGGGGAGGTACCTGTACAGTAGTTTCCCCAGCCAACTTACAACGTGGGTACTTTTGGGGACCCGACTCGAACTCAAACAGCAACAAACCTCACAACCAAGAACATCTTCAGCCTTGCTTTAGTTGCGATAGCGCTTCCTCGTCCTTCAAGTCCCCCATTGCAGTCTCGAAAGTTCGTCCTCGGCGTTGCCCGGTTCTCCCTGCGACCATGGTTGCCCCGTCTGCGCCATGAACTTTCCAACATCATCCTTCAGCCTGGCGCCTCCACGCCCAGCGCGGCGCTCCTCGATAGTCTCCCGCTTGTCTTCAGCCTTTTCCAATGCGGAGGAAGGGGAGAACGATCGCGCTGCTGCACCCGGCCCTGCGCTGGCGGATGATGAAATTGCAGAGATTAAGAGATATGAAGTAAGTTGGCGCATGATGAGGTTGGAGAGAGAGAGAGAGGTCCCCCCGCTGACTGACTGGTTGTAGGACTTTACCACGATAGGTATGCAATGACCAACCACCAACCCCCGCCGAGTTCGGATGAACGACCTTCGAATACTAATATGGATTGGTAGATTGGGTACAAGATGCTGCGCGAGAGCAGGCTAGACGAAAGACGCGGAGAAAACAGGTCGCGGGCGTGTACGACAGAGGCCAGCCTGGCTGGAGGTTCCAGCTCTGGAGGAGTTACGATGCGGCGCAAGGATGGATCGTCCTCACCCTCATCGGCGCGGCGATTGGCTTCAACGCGGCGCTGTTGAATATTATTACGGAATGGCTCGCCGATATGAAGATGGGCTACTGCGAAACCGCCTTTTACTTGAACGAGAGCTTCTGCTGCTGGGGCGAAGAGAATGGTGGGTGGTTCGGGACGCGCAACGTGATATTCGCACCGAGACTGACCTGCTTCTGACAGGCTGCGCCCAATGGCATCGATGGACGGGCTTCGAACCCTTGAACTATATCCTCTACTTTATCTTCTGCGTAAGTCTACTTCTCACCTGGACGTGAGTCGGAGTCGCCTAACATCTCTAGACCTTCTTCGCCTTCGTGGCAGCCACGTTGGTCAAGTCCTTTGCCCCATATGCTGCTGGTTCGGGCATTTCAGAGATCAAGTGTATTATTGCCGGGTTCGTCATGAAGGGCTTCCTCGGCTGGTGGACTCTGGCCATCAAGTCCATCTGCCTTCCCCTTGCCATTGCATCCGGCCTGTCTGTGGGCAAGGAAGGGCCCAGTGTTCACTACGCCGTGTGTACAGGAAACGTTATTTCCAGACTCTTTAACAAGTATAAACGCAACGCCTCCAAGACACGCGAGATCCTCAGCGCCTCAGCCGCTGCTGGTGTGGCCGTTGCGTTTGGCAGCCCCATTGGAGGCGTGCTCTTTTCGCTCGAGGAGATGTCGAGCTATTTCCCGCTCAAGACCCTTTGGCGCAGCTACTTCTGCGCTCTGGTCGCGACAGCTGTCCTCGCCGCCATGAACCCCTTTAGAACAGGGCAGCTGGTCATGTTCCAGGTCGAGTACCGGCGCGACTGGCACTTCTTCGAGCTCTTCTTTTATATCCTCATTGGTATCTTCGGCGGTCTCTACGGAGCTTTCGTGATCAAGTGGAATCTGCGAGTTCAGGCATTCCGCAAGAAGTACCTTGCCCAGTATGCCATCCTGGAGGCTACTCTCCTCGCTGCAGGAACGGCGATTCTTGCATATCCCAATGCGTTTTTGAGAATCGACATGACAGAGAGCATGGAGATTCTCTTCTCCGAGTGTACCGCAGGTGAGACCTACCATGGTCTCTGCGAGCCGGATAGACGATACTGGAATATGATGTCGCTGATCCTGGCGACTGTGCTACGGGTTTTCCTCGTCGTTCTGTCGTACGGATGCAAAGTCCCCGCCGGAATCTTTGTGCCCTCGATGGCGATTGGAGCCTCGTTTGGGAGGACGATTGGCATCATTGTCCAACTCTTGTACGAGGCCAACCCTGGCAGCGTCTTCTTCTCTGCCTGCAAGCCGGATGAGCCCTGCATCACTCCTGGCACGTATGCCCTTCTGGGGGCTGCAGCGGCGCTGAGTGGAATCATGCACATCACAGTGTCTGTGGTGGTCATCATGTTTGAGCTCACTGGCGCCCTCAACTATATCCTGCCCACCATGATTGTCGTTGGCGTCACCAAGATTGTCAGCGAGCTGTTTGGTAAGGGAGGTATCGCGGACCGCATGATTTGGTTCAGCGGCTTTCCGTTCCTCGACAACAAGGAGGAGCACAACTTTGGCGTCCCGGTGTCCCAGGTCATGAGGACCTCTGTTGTTTCCATGCCGGTTACAGGGCTGACTCTAGGCGAGGTCGAGGAACTCCTCGCCGATGATCGATACCAGGGATTTCCCGTTGTGGAAGATAACAATTCAAAGTTTCTGGTCGGCTATATTGGGAGGACGGAGCTGCGGTACGCCATCGATCGTCTGTGTCGCGGAATGCCACCCCCCGTGTCGACGAAGTGTGTATTTGCGCAGTCAGCACGCTCAGGCACATCCCTCGCATCAACTACCAACCTCGGCGGCACGTCCACGACCACAACGCTCGACTTTAGCCGATATGTCGACTCAACGCCCGTCACCGCCCACCCGCGACTGCCCCTTGAGACCGTCATGGAGCTATTCCGCAAGATCGGTCCCCGAGTTATTCTAATCGAGTATCACGGCAAGCTCACCGGCCTCGTTACCGTCAAGGACTGTCTGAGATACCAGTTCAAGGTCGAGGCAGCTGAGAACCCGAAAGACGACCATCGCATCATCGAGGGACAGGAACAGCTGTGGAACCTACTACAGCGGACGGGCAATTGGGTTTCGAGCAAGATCTCGACCGCGTCTGGAGGTCGGATTCGACTTAGTAGTTCGTTTGATGAAGAGCGTCCGTTTGAAAGAGGCGGGCAGATCCTTGATGGCGACGAAGATGTTGCTGATGAGGGTGGTGTTGAGCTGGAGAGCCGACGATGATTGTATATGGGCATGGGTTGGTTGACTGGGCCTGTTGTGAATTTTAATTCGGATAGAGATGGTGCGCGGTTCTGCGCTGGCGTTTGGGGGGCGTGTATATGTGTCAGATGTTATTACAGCTATCATGACCGTCATCTTAGGAGACATCTAAACAAACCACTATACTGAGATACTTGCAACTGTCTGGCAGTCTACGGTCTCAGGGCTATATCCTACAAGTTCACCCATATGAACCCACCCACATCAGTTCTCTACCGCGTCCTGTCATCCGACAATCTACCCAAATCCGCAACGTCCTCATCCTCATCCCTCTTCCTACCATCATCCTCTTCACCCTCTGTTGGAACGGGCACATACCCGGCCTCCCCAGGCGCCGCACCCGCTCCTTTGCTCTCATCGTTCTTTCCGACAATGACGTTGCCCACGACCAAAAGCGCGGCGCCGGCCCACCATAGCGGCGGCAGGGCCTCTGAGAAGATGACGGCGCCGAGGATGGCAGTAACCATGAAGTTGGTGGACGTGTTCATGATGGAGACTTGTGTTGTGGAGGAGCCGCGAGCGAGGGCGGTAGTAAAGAGACTCCACATCTGGGGGTGCGAGTTAGTTGTGTTAGTTGGAAGGGAGGAGGTGAACCTACGACGCCGTTGAAGGTGAGGTTGAGGGCGAAGAAGAGCTAGGGGGTTGTTATTAGTGAAGGTGGACTCGGATGGGGTTGTGAAGGAGGATGACTTACACCACGGACAACATATTCAACAATATTCTCGATTGAGGAGAGGCCGAGGATGTCGGCGATTTTATTGGACAGACTCGAAGTGAGGTCTGTAGTTGTCCTACATGGCGATTTCTTAGTACCAAGTTTTTATCACGGCATCATCAGACAAGCCAGCGATGCCAACACAAACCACGAACCCGACCCATTGCTCGCAGTCCGGGATACTAGAAAATTAAACCTACAACTTGGCAAACACGCCGTTAAACGCAGCGCAAGCACCGCTGGCGACAGCATAAAACATCCATTGCGTGTGCACGTTCCACGGCATTTCGCTCGAAGAAGCAGCAGCAGTAGCTGTATCTGCCGTAGAAGGAGAAGAGGGTGAGGAGGGAGAAGTAGGGGGGCAGCTCGAGGCTGCGGCCTGACGTTTTCGGAGCATGGTTTGTTTTACCTTTTGAGAGGGTGTGCTGCTTGGTTCTCGGAGGCTTCGGAGGTTGATGGACATGGAGGGAGGGACTACGTAGTGGGTATGGAGGTTGGTTGGTGGAAGGGAGG
>JABFFI010000707.1:0-15590 GCA_013623725.1 Fusarium robinianum | reverse complement strand
GGCACGAGGGAAGCAGTGAGGTTTGCAGGAATCGTCCGGTAACGGGATTCCAGATATATGGGAGACGGACTGCAAAACGTCGACGCACCCGACGCATACTATAACGCACGGGTAATTTCCAAGAGATAAACCGGTAGGTGCTGGGGTTTATATTAATAAAAAGAATAATATATAAAGATTATATAATAAGAATTATATTTAATAATAAATAAATAAGATATTTATTATAATTAAATTATATTAATAATTAAAATAAAATATAAAGAAAAAATATTTAATAAATATAATTTAAATATTAAATATCTTTTCTTAAATTAATATAATTTATATATTAATCCCTTATAGACTATTTAAGACTAAAGCTTAATTTTATTAGTTCCCTTAACTTACTAAGCGCCTTCCCTTAGTTTTACTATAAGTCACCGCCTAGTCTTAATATAAGTTATAACACTTATCTTCTATATAAGTAGCCTTATAAACTTAGAGACTACTAAGACCTATTAGAAGCTCTAGGACCTTATTAGCCCCTTTATAGCTAACTAGCTAGACTTCTTTATAAGCCTTACTCTTATAAGGACTAGGGCTATCTTAGTAGCTTTTCTTACCTAAGATTCCCCTAGTGGCCTAGCTAGGTCTCTTTGAAATTCTCTTAGAAGGTCTTCCTAAGGCTATTTTCCCTCTCTTATCTCTTATCTCTTATTTCTTATTTTCTTATATCTCTTATATCTCTTATATCTCTTATATCTCTTTCTTAGCTATATCTTATTCTCTTAGTTATATCTCTTTTCCTTAGTTATATCTCTCTCTTTATATTTCTTTTCTCTTATTTATATACCTTTTAGCTTATATCTCTCTTATTTCTTTTATTTCTTCTTAAGAAAAATCTCCTCTCTTTACCTGTTAAGCTATATCTTTAGCTATAGGAAACCCCCTAGGCAGATTAGCTTAGATAGTAAATACTAACCTTAATCTAACCCTTGCTCTCCACCTGTCTCGGCCACGAGATGATGACTACGAAATGAGAAGGACGTTTTGGTGTTTGTGGACTCTGGACCGACTTAATGCGGCCATGAACTCGAGACCGTGTATTATGTCAGATATAGACATATCAGTAGAGCCCTTGACGCCTTCTCAGTCAGGCTCTGTTGCGTTTGATATCTGGTTCCGCATTGCCCAGATGCTGAACCATGTTATTGGGCTTTACCGGCCTACAATATCCGAGTCAATCACGGGTCGGGACTTTGAGTATGTGGGCTTTGAACAGATTGTGGATGAATTGCACGGTTGGCAGTTATCATCCTCGACTCTGGGTAAGTCAAATGATGCTATTTGATTCTAACGTGATTCCAACGAGCCTGACAATATTTTCACTAGCGACATTGAACATCTTTTTCCTCGCTACGGCTACTCTTGCTCATCGCTTGAAGAGTATCAAAACCTTACCCACACCCACGCCTGCAAGGCTACGACAATAGCTTTCGGCAATCCAGATAGTCAGATTCATGAAAGATCCGGCGCGCTTGCACATATTGCATCCTATTCCAATATCCATCTACGCGATATCCCTAGCCCTATCAGTTTCTTACCAACAGCTCCGATATAGCCGCTTGTCTAGCGATCAAGAGGACGCCCGTCAGGATTTCAACGATGGTTGCAGCATTTTGCAAACTCTGCGAGTCAACTGGTCAGCGGCCGAAGCCATGGCTTCGTTGGCACAAAAGATCTCGATTGAGCTGGATAAGATCCCCAGTCTTGATCTTTTGCGTGTTGATCGATCTCACGTGTCAGATAGGGTTGCCAGATCGGGCCGTCAAGGGATCAGGACTCCGCGAGGTTCAATGGTCGAGAATGAGAACGAGAACGAGGCCATCTTGACTGGGGGTGAACCGTCCGAAGATCGACAAGAGAGTTCAATAAACGTGTTTGATAATATCGAAACTTTTCATCTTTTCGGAGGAATGGATAATGTCTCGTGGATGTACCTCGATGGGGAGATTCCTGTTAATTTTGAGAAACTTCTGTTCAAAGGCTTTAACGCGTAGGATCTGTAAAATGAATATGACTATATATATAAGCGCCATGAGTCTATATTTTTGTATATATGATAAGTAATGAGTTCCTGTGTGGGCAAGTTGAGCGAAGTTGAACTAATTCTGTTCAACTTCTATATCCTGATATGTAAATTAGGTTTATATTTGACTTGTCTCGTTAGTGGATAGAAGTCTTTTGAGGATTTTGCCGTGCCTGATCGCCTACTCTGACACTTTAGGGTTTAGGATGTAATTCATTCGAACGTGATCATCCTTCCATTATTTATCTACGAACTTACAAGGCTAGCTTATCCACCTCCAACGTCAGGCTCTGGCCCTCTGCTGGGTCTCCAATCAGGAACCAGGCTGCTTGAAGGACAATGCAAACAGGGAGTTCCTAGGACGAACGCCGTCAACGGCCAGCTAAACGAGCGCGGCCCTTGCTTGCTTGTCACGGTTGCCGTCAGTAAACTTCCGACTCTTTTCTTGCCCACTACTCTACTGCTTTTCACCTCACCTTCTTCATCTCTGTTTGTTTAACCATTGCTTTGCACATAAATTCTAATATGTCTAACAGGAATAAGAAAGATATCATGCCGGGGCGGTCGCCCATGCACTCGATGCACCCAGGATGACCGAGAATGCACCGATATAGATCTCGCTGATAGGACGCCTCTCACGCGCAAGCGTATGACTGAGTTGGAAGAGAAGTATAGCAACTACTCTAATACGGGAGCAATAAAAGCTAAGCAACTGGCAGGCTCGGGGAATACGACCGTATATGGACTGCTCTGTATCCTCAATTCCCATTCGATACCGTTTGTGCCAAAGTAGCAGCAGTTGGACTTGATGAGACAGTCAACGAAATAAAAGCTGCACAAGGGTGTTCTATTACACCACGGCCAGTAGGTCTGAGCACCACTAATTAACATTGCTCACAATTTCGCAGGCTCATCTGTCCGAGCGAAGGTCTTTACCAACTTGCTCCCTGCCGACTGCGCGCACTGAAAGCTCAGTCATGGGTCCAGTCACTGAGTCATCAGTATTGGGCCAGCCGCATACCCCCCAACATGGCCGGGATCGCCTCGTACTTTGTCGCTTAACATTGCCTTCGAATACCCATCGACTTCTCAAACGGCTTCAAGCGAATGGAATGAGGACAAATCCCCTCGGGAAGATACCCCGCAGTTGTCAACAGCTCATGCAATACCGAGTAAAGATTTTGGCACAGGAGTAGGAGAGAGGGTTGGTTACTTTGGTTTGTCCTCAGGGTCCACCTGACGTCGGATGATGCAGAGACTCGCTCTTGAAAACAACGTCACCTCATCTTTTTGGCTGAATCCAGGGCCTGATCTTTTTCAAAGAACCCCGGATTCAAGGCTAGGCGGTGAGAGACGTGAAGCTCCCGTACTACCGCCTGCTAGGGAGACTAGGCCTCTCGTGGACTGCTACTTCCAGTACTTCCGTTAGTCCGATCATTCTGATGTTCGCTGGAATAAGCTGATGCAGAGAGGCTAACCACAATAGATGCTCTGACGCCCATCTTGCATGAACCGACTCTTCGAGCACAGCTTACAGGAGCCCTTCCTATGCCCACCGGCAGCGGCAGCCGTGTTCTCTTCAATATGATCTTTGCAATGGGAGCATGTGATTATGCTACCGACAACGAACCTCTCAACGCCGGCTTCCAGTATTATAAGCTAGCTAGGGCAGCCCTTCAGCACGACTTACTTGAGGGGGGATCTCTTCTGCTTCTCCAGGGACTTGCGATCATGGCCATCCATCTCCAGCGGAATGACAAGCCAAATGCAAGCTACATTTGCCTTGGACTCGCTATCCGCATAGCCATGGCACTTGGTCTTCACGTCTCAACTCCAAGCGGCAACGGCAAGGGGCTGACCGTGCTTGAGTCAGAAATGAGATGTCGTATCTGGTGGGGATTGGTGACGCTGGAGACTGGCATGTGTATGACCTACGGTCGACCTCACACTCTGTCTCTTCCTTCTCTCTTCTCAGTTCGGCTTCCCCTGAATATTGAGGACGAATACCTCACTGTGTCTAATGCCCAGCAACCTCTTGATATGCCAGGCATAACGAGGTATACCCCGTTGATCAAGCAAGCCAGACTTGCTCAAATGGCACTGCACAGTCTGGATCGTATCTCAAGGTCTCTGCCGTCTCCTACTGTCGAACAGATAAAGTGGTGCGGTGACTATTTTCGAGATCAGTTGGCAGCATTGCCGAACTACATGCAAAGGATCGCTCCACTACTGGATGGCCTTGCCTGGGCAGTACAAACCTGGAGAGCTCGAGACTACATGTCTATTCTTTATCGACCGGTCCTCATCTCGGCTGCATGGAGCTCTGGTGAGAAAGGGGTTTCAGATAAGCAGGTTGGCGAAATCGTGGGGTAAGCTTTGCAGTTCCAGGAATCCGAATGTTATGACTAACCCTACGCAAAGCACCTGCCGAACTTTGGCCATGGAGAATCTGCGAGACATCGCCCAATTCGTGCGAGGCAACCCTGATCCACGCAGAGGTTGCGAGTGGTATACCCTGTATTTTGGAATTCAAGCCTCGCTAACCTTGCTCTTGTCTATTGTTTGGGACCCTCGTCACCCTTGTGCAATGTCATGGTGTGAGCATATCATGGACACGATGGCATGGCTTCGTCAGCTTAGGTCTTTGAAACCAGTAAGGGAGCGTGTAGTTGTTGCGATTCGTACTATGCCCAGCTAATGACTAACAGCTTGGCATGGCGTGGGTTCGGATTATGGAGAATGTACTCTCTGCGCGACCTAGCCCCCAACCAGGCTGTTCAACCGAGGGTCAACAACCAGTACAGGTTGAAGAGAACCTTGTACCAGATATCGACACCTTCGACTTTGATCGCTACTTGTACGCATTGCCCTAAATGGTAGTTGTGGCAAATGAACTAATATGAAAGTGTGTAGTTCTGAGATCTGGGGTGACCAGGCGCAGACCGCTGGTTTAACCAGTGAGTTTGGTCTAAGTATTTGGGAAGATACGATTATGGGACTGCCGGGAGCCTTCCATTGAGTGTCTTGTGGCCGATTTCCTTGTGCTATGAGAGCCTGGTATGTTGAAAGTCTTCCAGGATCATTCAGGCTGCAGCACGCTACCCCCTTGTATTTCTCGTCTCTTGTGCCTCTAGATCTATATAGCAATAGCTGCCACGGGATGGACATCACGACGATCGTTATGCGCAGGATTATTTCTCATTCACGGTTTTGTTATTTGTTTTCGAGCAACAGACGACATTGAGTGCAATTTTGACTTCAAATAAAGGGGGACAGATGATGTATGATGAGTCTTTCATAGCGTTTGACAAGGTCTAGATCATTGAAGCAAGGCCATGGTTCGAACGTGATGGGGATCATGTTGGCGTCGGCTGCTGGAAGAGACCTTCCGACGGGCGATCCACGTCACGTTGGGATTATCTTATGATCTACAGGGATGGTCTTTTCTTCGTTATCGTTGCAAGATCCCAGCTGTCCATTACCATAGATCAGAACCCAAGGATAGCATTGCTGCAAGTTGATCAGCTAATTTTGATTGCATGTAACATATATTTGAGAACACTTACGCTGCCTGTCTAACTGACCTCTCAGTCTCGGACATATCACTGTTGAGCCTGAAAGGTAGGAGGCCCATGCTGACTTAGTCAGTAACCGAATGAATCATCCAGTCGGAGTCAACTATGGCTGAAACTCACCCTTCTTTTCCTTCCACGGTCAGCAAGTCATCCTCCCTGCCCCGGCCTTTGAACTCGCTCTTCCCGATACCGCCAGGAAAGTCTGGGGCTGGTTTTCCCGAGAGAAATGTCGCTCTCTGGTCTCGGATGTAATGCGCATTCTTGGGAGTGAGAGCAACAGCTGGAATGTAGAAAACTGCCGCAGCGTTGTCCCCACGATGTTGGGATTCTACGGCATGAATGACGTCTTGAAAAAGGTAACCGGGTCAGTCAGTCGTTCGCAAGAGAGTGAAGGTCAGTAAATCATAACTCACCACTATGCCACCACACCGAATCGCCAGGATATACCTTTGGCATGCATACCATGGTTCGCAATAGTTCTAGGTGAGGGTGTGTCACGTCGTTTAACTCCTGGTTGCGATGATGAGGAGAGCCTGGGAAGTTGGTAGTTTCAAAATCCAGCTCCCAGTTATCGGGGGTTAAGAAACCCTTTCCCCCCTGGAAGTCGGACTTGGGATTCTTTGGCTTGAACAAAGGTCGCATGAGTAGATAGGCACTGTGTTCACGAATGAAAGGGTAAACGAGTAAAGTTCCCTCAGTGGGGCCTGTCTCAGACAGGGACGTCCAGCCTTGCCACGAGCGAAATAGACGTGTCTTTTCTCAGAGTCAGCAACGACAAGTAATTCGATAAATATCAAAGAAGAGTGCTCACACTGCCAGGCCCAGGGTACAGGTCCTGGACCGCATCGGCACGCTTGTCTTTCGGAATCAGTTGAGTCATTTCCCCAGAAAGTCCAAACTTACCCATCTCCCAGGCGTCAAACTCTTCCCACTTCCCTGCCAGGATCTTCTCGTAAACCTGCCGGTAAGTGGGGTTCTCCCATCTCTCAATACTGCCTCCATCTATGTGAGGACCCAACACGAATTTAGCGTCTCCTGGATTCCTAACTCGAAGTCGATCCGAATACACCAGCGGAGTGCTAAGCGATTTTTGTGACTCGGAAGGGGCGGCGAAGATGGATAGGAGTGCCGCTTGCGTCTTCAGCATCCGGGGATGAGAACGTGCCTCCTGCTGGGCTTTAGACCAGCTGCTCCCTCGTCAGTAACACTGGGTTGAACGCAAGGATGTAGACCAGCATAGAAGGTGATGTGATGGGAACAACGCAATAGATCTCGTAGACCTGCTTGTCGTCCTCGGGGAATCCTTTCATCTGAGGATTCAGCTTGATGTAGTCTCGAATATCATCAAGCCATTTTAATGCCTATGTGGCGTTAGCGAGTGGACTGAACACGCAACGCGGCAGGTTCGGGTTTCTAACCTGGTCCTTTGAGACGGTCCCATGGATCACTACGGACCCGCATTCCCTAATACGGTTGATGAGCTCAGGCGAGGGGTTGTCGACGAGTTCATCGTAGGTAGCTTCCGGGATTGTCTAATCATGGTGATCAGTAAGGGATGGAAGACACGATAGTAATGTAAGTATGAGCCAAGATCGAACGCACGCGTTGCTGCTTTTCCTGTATTTCCGCTGACAGCTCGGTAAGTCGAGAGGTCAATCGTGCCCAGGCTGCAATGAGAGCCGCCTGGTTGGCTTCGTCACCAATGAGCTCATTGGGGGAGGTTTAGTTAGTCTGTTTGACGCACGTACCAAGGGGCCATGCTCACCGCTTGAGATCTAGGTATCTTGTAGGGAGCAACGTTTCCTTCTCTCCCGCGAGAGAGGCAAACGAGTTACCAATCTAAGTAGTGCATCAGTATTACCTGGAAGAATATACAGAAAGGCTTTTGAACTTACGCTCCCCTCCTGCTTCTCGGCGCGCGGCTTGGAGAAGATCATGTTATGGACGGTTAGAGTGAAATGGGGCCAGAAGTTAAATCAGCGTCGTCTGTGGAAGAAAAGCGTAACGTCAACTAGGGGCGAAAGCTAGCTTATAACTCTTTTACGACTTAAATTCCCAGAGTGAAGCCTCGGGCCTTCTGGTTGTTCTGAGCCCGGATGACACCTCTCCGGTTGATATTCAGCGCGAGTGAGGTCACACATATGATCAAGCCTACCGAGGCGGACGCCTATCTTCCGCCTGAAAGGTTCTGCCAATTATGGGGCTTGCTTATAGAATCGAGTGGTAAAGATCCTTCCTGTCGGAGCTCTGTGGTCCGAAAGTGGATTCTTTTGCCAGTCACATTATCTGATTTCAGGATTGGGGCGGGGAAGTGATCCCTTTCGGCTCTATCGATTGGTGGACGCCTGCCGTCCGGTGGGTATCTTCTATAATGGGAGAGAGCACCTATCGTCTTAAGTCAGCTTGGCCAGTGAGAGTAACTCAAATGGCCTGACCTGATATGAAGAATCAACAGAAATTATTGAGGGGCCTGTCCTAGATGCTGCTGACCCCCTCCACGTCGACCTGCCAACAACACCGCGATACAGCGACATGAGAGCGCAGCCGCAGAATCAAAGAGTATCAAATGCAGTTGAGTGCGCTAGGGCTGACTAGAATTGAGCTGACTGAAACTCGACACGAAGGCTAAAAACGATAGTTCTTGCTGGCAACGGCGAATAATATTGATGCCAGTTGGATGGTACAAAGGCGGCACTCATCAATGTTAAATCTGAAGATCAGCAATAGAAACAGTACGGCATGGCTGACGGTAAGAGGGAAACTGCGAAGAGCTAGCATGGAAGATTCCAAGTATTCGAGTACCCAACTGACTGCCGGTGCAAACCCTGTCCTGCCAAAGCCTCGTCAGTTTCTTGGACTGACGTTAGATAGCTTGCAGCGCCCCTCGATACCTTCATGACAAACGTATTAACCACTGCATGGAATACGGTGCTTTGGAAAAGCTGTTGAACAAGGTCTGAGCAAAATGATCTTGGACAATAATGTTATTCCTACGAGTTTGGATGACCGGGATTCAAGGTCTAATGATTGATGCAAGAATTATTGGAATATTTTCTCTCCCGGTACCATGTCTCTCTTCTTTTGGACTTCTCCTATGATTACGGACCTGCCTGGCACAGAATGTGATTCAATAGGGGTTTCTCTGTGAAGGAGCCCTGCTCAATGAACGACCTCACAAAGAATCAAGCGTTTGTGAACAACTGATAGGGAGTCTCTAAACATGACCGCGGTATGGTTTGAAGGGACATTTACGTCAATTTTACCAACCAAGCCAGCCTGTTTGTCTGTGACCTCACCTCCGCGTCTTGCTTGCGGAAATCTGTTCTCGACTACAGTTTGAGGTTAAAGAACCTCAACTCAAGGCATGCTCAAGCGGTTTATCCAGATACTATCTGCATGTGAGACCAGACACTAGATAGTAATAAGTGCGGATCGTGGGTTGTCGACGACGCGTTGACCCTGGCGCTTGCACTACTCATCCGCAGTTCACGATGTGAAAGTAAAGGTTCTTCGGAATATCCCTAACACTCGGTCATGAATCCATCTTTTAATCAGTCGCAGCGGCTCGGTTCTAGCTCTAGAGCCCTGAACCATGGTCTTGACCACCATCACTAGGGCCATGAAATATCACGAAGACCTTCTCCCTTACGACAAACCACAGCTCTCCAAGACACGAAAGTCCAGGATTTGTGTTTGTTCAATTGTGTTTTGACATCAATTGAGTTGCCCACACCACGCGGGTAGTCGAGGACCTCTCTCACGCCTCTCTTTCTTCGCTGCCCCTAACCAGCATCGATAATGAGTCTGTTGACTTCTAATAAGAGGATATTGAGGGCTCTACCTCCAGCTGCCGCACAGCGGTGGAGGTTTCTATGAACCCTACGTCATGTGTCCTCAAGTGGTGGAATGGTTTGCTATTCATGCACTATGGCACGCTACCAGACTGGGCCGCCCTCACACGCTATTTGGCACTTGTATCTGATTTGATCCCTGACCGCCTGTGTCTTACTGTGGCCATGCTGGGGGCAGTCTCCGGCAACCGTCTCACCTTGGCCTCGGCATCTTCGGTCAACCAAAAGACCCAGTTTACCTCACCTGAGTGATCGCATCATGGTCTCGTGTTTCCAGCTATGGCGGATGAAGGGAGCTGTGCTTTAATTTAGCTTCATAATCCAGGCTACCTTTACTGACTTGGCCCATTGAAATCTGCTCTGACCCAAATTCAGTCTGGTGAAGACATGAATAGCAGAACCCAGCTGGTTCCCGGCAAAGAGAATGACTTTGATTAGATTCCCGTCTGCTGTGATCTATAGGGAACAAATCCATCAAATACTGCGAGCCAAGATCCTGGCATCCTTGATTAGCCGAAAAGAGGCCTGGCAGGGAGACAGGACGAACACACGGAGGATGTCCTACATGCCTTCTAGTTTGCGGTTTAAATCTTAATCAATGGGTGCTGCGCGTTATTGCACATCTCGTTGGCTATGCTGTCGATGCCACGGGCGTTGGTTGATTGTTAGCAGGAGAATTCCTCTCCCAGGGTAACACAGTCGCCGCAACTCTCTCAATAGTTGCATTAATCGTTGTTGTGCTGCGAGGCCATTGGAGCTTACCGGGATTTAAAGAGCTAGAGCACAGGTGAAGATGTCCGTGGCCCTTCAATTGCTGCGACAGGACTGGCTTGGGAAGCGATCCGTAAGCCTGGATACTACGCTGGCCTCCCTTCCTTGATTCTCACTTAGGGTTAGGGTTAGGGTTAGTTATCTTCAAGGGACTTGGGATAGATGCTGTAAGGGCTTGTAGCCGACTCGTATCTATGCTAGGATCACCAGGGGAACTGTGGCCAGGTATACTTTCTAAAGCGCATCCTCACCCTCGGATTATCTTTCGGGGAAACCTCACTATCGTGGAAGGCTTTAAGAGAGAGGGATAAGAATAGCACTATGCGTCACCAATGCCTTATCTACAAACTTGATCACATTAGAATGAGCTTGATATCTAGTACAAGTCAGTGCCCCAGACCGACGCCCCAAGACCGTAGGGTATCGCGTCAGCACGTCGGATAACGTCGTCCTCATCCATTCATTTCACAATTGGCAACAGCGGACCTAGCATAGCATGTTAGCTCTTGCATGATATTGAGAGAGACCTGTATCATACCGAATCGCTCTTCGGTCATAATGCGTGAGTCATCAGGAAGGTTGTCCACAACCGTTGATGTAACGAAATACCCGTTTTCGGACACCGACTTGAATTTAAATAGCAAGCCGCCATCAATCACGTTTAAGTCATTTGATTTGATGTCGTTGAGCAATCCTAGAACGTGATAGTGTTGGACTTCATCTTATATCGGACCCAGGTCGACGCCGTTTCTGAACCCGCTACCTACGGTCAAGGATCCTGGAAACTTGACAAAATCTGAAACAAACTTCTCATAGACAGAAGGATGTACGTATAGCCGCTCAGTACATATATAAACCTATCCAAAGTTAGCAGTGCTCGAAGATCTCGGCAGATCGGGGGGGCAACCTGGCCGGAGTTGACCCATGCAACTTGTGCAATCTGTAGATAAGTCATCGACCAAACTCGACACGGAGGAAATATTCCCAGTGCTCTTACCTTGGGGGCTACTTCATCCACGCACGCATCGCCGAGTACAGTGGCGGCATCCTTCCCACCCCTTGTTGCGATCTAGTTAGCCCTCAACTTGGGTACTTTCGAGAAGTGGCTTACATTTTCAACGTCACACGCTTGAGAGTTCTACTGCAACACTCCATGTCCATTTCTCCGCTCTTGGTCGATCTAGTAAAGCTTCTACTCTGGATGTCAGGGTGCCCTATCAGCCAAAGCCCAAGCCTGTCGTCACCGCTCAGGCACTGCAACACTCCAGCAAGAAAGGAACGTTGTCCCAGTTCACAAAGTGTCAGGCCACAATAGGGAGTGAATAGTCTCGATGTGATCGCCAGCGCTGTGCGTTGTGCTAAGGAGCCGTGAAGTGTTGAGCAGAAGCGCCGCGAAGAGTCTCACGAGGACGTATTCGAGATAGCCGACAGAAATAGACGGATTGCAAGCAGAATGGCCCAGTCAGTAGGAGATGAAATGCGGCTTTCTGAACTTGATGCTTCACCAGAGGGGCAGAGATGAAGGGGTTTCTATAATGAGCCGTGGACTAATGGAAGATGCTTTTTGGATGGAGAGCAACTGTGACAGTTAGAAGATACCATCCACAACCCCTCTTTCGGCAAGCAAAATAAAAAAAGCTTCACCAAAACTCATTAACTTCACTTATAACAGAATTGGCCAAAGTAAATAGCTACTTAGGAGATAATTCCTCTGTTGATTATAGAAATGATTGCAGTTAACGACTTTAGCTCTCTTAGGCTGTGCGGGGTATGTGATGGGCCTAATCATCAAACTCCTCACCGCTCTTTCCTGTGTCTTTTGACCTTTGTCTGCGACAACGACGAGAAAATGCCTAGGTCGAGACCTCGATGGAAATATACAGAGGAAAACATGGCAGAGGCTTTCTTGGATGTTACTGATAATGGCGTTTCACCTCCTCAAGCCGCTCAGAGACGGGGAGTGCCTCGAAGCACTCTAGTCGACAGACTTAACGGCCGCGGGGCCGTTAAAGAGCAGATCCACCCTCGTCGACGCTTGTCCAAGGACCAAGAGGATAGATTGGCTACCTGGATACTCCGGCAGGAGTCCTTAGGCTACGCTCCGTCCCACAGTCAGATTCGCGCCTGTGTCATGGACCTGTTGAGACAGCAGGGCGAACATCCCGACTTAGGGCGCAACTAGCTAATCAAGTTTATCAGTCGCCGCGCAGATCTAAAGACCAAGATGGGTAGACGTCAAGAAGCCAAGAGGTTCGACTCTTTCACACCCAAAGCGGTTCATTGGTACCTTGATATCAGGGAGGGCCAGTACGGCTGGATCAAGCCCGAAAACACCGTCAACGTTGATGAAGGAGGTATTATGACTGGTTTCGGCAAGCATATACCTATATTCCTTGCCAGTGTTTGAAATTCGACCGACTAATTCTCTCTATTTAGGCCTGGATAGCCTGGTTGTTGGAAGCGCGGACCCGAAGCGGAAGGCATTTCTCAAAGGACCACAAACTCGGAATTGGACTTCATTTATCAAAGCCATCACTGCTGACGGCCGCGCTTTGACTCCAGGCATAATCTTCAGGGGGAAAGAACTGCAGAAACAGTGGTTTCTTGAAGAATTTAAGAAGATAGGAGACTGGTATTACATAACTTCGCCTAACGGGTGGACTGGCGACCACATTGGCGTTGAAAGGCTTGAAAGAGTTTATCTACCCTAGATAATGCTAGCCGACGACTCTAATGCGAGATTGATCATTTTAGATAGTTATGGGAGCTATATAATAGTATATTCTTTATTTACCTTAGTTTAAGATTACTATAAAGTGATAGAAGGATAAATAAATAGCTATATACTTTTTAAATAATATTTATTATTATTACCTACTAATATATTACTTTTATAAACTCTAATTACTTAATAATAGAGTATTTAATATCTCTAAGGCTATTTATTAATAAGAGTTAGAAAAGTTCACTTTATTAACTAATTTCACTTTAATACATAAGGTTAATTTGATTAATATCTATACTAAGGCTTATTAAGTTAATATAATTAAAAAGAATATACTCTTTAGCTAAAGGGTTACTAGGAATTAGCTAATTTTATATACTAAGGCACTAAGGCATTTAGAAATCTAATAAAATAAGCTAAGGGGCAACTTAAAAGCAACCCCTAAACCTATATTATATTTTAACTTAGATAATATACTATATATAATAACTGGGTTTGATTTTAAGGGATAAACTAGTATATATTAGGTTTATATTAATAAAGAGATTAATATAAATTATTAAAGAATAAATTCTTAAAATAAGAGTATTATATTTAATAATATATTAAATAAAAAGGTATTTAATATAATTAAATTATATTAATAGCTAAGATAAAATATAAGAAAAGGTATTAATAAATATAATTTATATATTAATAATATTTCCTTAGCCTAATAGTCCTTTAAATTATTATTAATCTTAAATTATATTATTCTTAGATTACTATTAATCTTAGATTAATTTAATTTTATATATTTATTAATTTTAATTATAGCGGGGGTGGCTTATAATATAATCTTATTATAGCCTATTATCTAATTATAATATAAATTATAATATAATATCTTCTCTCTAAAGGTCTTATTCTTAAGATTAGTTTTTATAGCTTTTTTTTAATAAATATTAATTTAATCTTATAATTATTTCTTTTTCTCTTTTTAATTAAGGATATTTAATTATATATTTAAATAATATTCCTTTAAGACTTATAAGGTTAAAATTCTAATTTTATTTATTAAATTTAATTAAAAGCTTATTAATATATTTTATATTTATTATTTTTATATTAAAAAAGTAAAAGAATATTAAAAATTTATAAATTCTTTATATTATAATTATTATATTTATAATAAGAAATCTTATAATAATATTTAAATTATTATTTCTATAGATTTCTTTTTCTTAGTCTTTTTTTTATATTTTCTTATAAAGTATTTTTAATAATATTTTATTTAATAAATTAAAAAAAAAAGCTAAATAAAAATAAAAAAAAAGCTAATAAGGATTTATTAAAGCTTTATAAAAAGCTAAAGGCCCTTTAGTCTTATCTTTTAATTATTATAGGCTATTTATTTAATATTTAAAAGATTTATATATAAATATATATTTATTATATTAAGGCTATTAATTATAATTTTTAAAAGATTAATAAAAATATTAATCTTTTAATTATATTAAATACCTATAAGAATATTATAATATAAAATCTTTATTTTAATAATATCCCTAATAATATTAATTAAATATTCTTAGGTCTTAAAGATAATTTTTAAAATATTATTTCTTTAATTAAATCTTTTATTAATAATAAAATTCCTTTAGAAATTATTAAATATTTATAAAATATTTTAATAATTTTTATATATTTTTAAAATTTAAATAATCTTTATATTTAATTAAATATATTATTTTATTTTTAATTTTATTTATATTAAAAATAGCTTTTATAATATATTCTTTAGGCCTATTAATTTTTATAATAGATTTATTATTTATTTTAATTTAAATAATATCTTTTATTATTTTAAAAAGTAAAATATAAAAAATTAAATAAAGTTTAATTTTAATTTTAAATTTAATTTATAATTATTTTTTTTTAATTTTTTATTTAACTTTATATAATTTAATATATTTATAATTAAGTTTTTTATTAAATTATTTTATTATAATATTTTTTATAATAAAATAAATTATATTTCTTTTTAAAAAGATTAATTTTTTAATTCTTTTATTATTAATATATTTATTTATTTAATTTCTAATAAACTTAAGTTTTATTTTTATTTTCTTATAAAGATTTTTAATTTAATTATTAATAAAAATAGCCTTAGGGTTAATTTATTTTATTTTAATATTTTAATATATATTTAAGATAAATTTAAAGTTAATATATATTAATATAATTCTTATATTTTTATTTATTATAATATTATAAATAAATTATATTATTAATAACTTTTTAATTTAATTATTTTATTTATAATTAATATAATATTAAAGATATTATTTTATTATTTAATATTTATATTTTATTTATTTATTAATTTTCTTATAATAAGCTATAAATAATTTATAATTAATTTTTAAATATTTTATAAATTTTAATTAAAATTTAAATATAAATAATAATTCTTTATTTAAAATAATTTTTATAAATATTTTATATATTTTAATAATATTATAAAAAAAAAAGATATATAAATTATTTTATATTTATTAATTCTTTATAAAAAATAAAATAAGAAAATTTTATAAATTTATTTATAATAATAAGAA
>JABFFI010000706.1:0-43315 GCA_013623725.1 Fusarium robinianum | reverse complement strand
GGGGGGGGGGGGGATTATTTTTTTTTTCCTCGTCTTCAAGAGCGTGAGGAAAGAGAGACCTGGCGCTAGCTTGTTCCCCTTTGGTGGTGCCTGAACTGGGTGGGCTGGGCTCCATGGGCTGCTTAAAGGTGGGTAGCCTACCTATGGGAAACCTGGGCAGGAATGCCCGGAGAGCGGGACAGCCCTGGGCTTTCCAAGTCGCATTTTCCTACTCCGTACCTACCTTCTTAGAGGTAGGTACCTTGGGGGGCGCCTTCCGGGGTTGGTTCACAGGGCACTGGGGTCTATGGATCAAGCTGGAGGCGGCCTCGGGAAGTGCTGAAGCCATAGCGGGTTATTCCACTATAATTGGTTCGACATGTCCAAATACACGCGGAAGAGACCTGGAACTTGTCAGGAAATCCACTGACAGTGTTGACCTGACCGAGAATACCTAGGTATCCATACCACGACCTCATCTTCAGACCTTTGATAGATCATCTCCGTCTCTGCGACAACGCACCTAGCCAAGCAAAATGCGGGAGAACACTGGATGAATTCATTGTAGGAATGGAGGGAGAACGCACCTACGAAGCATCTACCTACTGTCGGTATCCAACCAGCAAGCCAAGTGAGCAGGGGGCCTCGGGGTCTTCCGACACCACCACCACCCATTCTCCATCCTGAAGCACCTGTGATACCAACATTGATGTACTCCGTCCGTATCTTCCAGGTTGTCCATCTAATAATACCCAGCCGCTTCTCTCCCGTTCCGTCGGTGCTTAATTCATCAATCACAAATTTATCCCCCCTGCACGGAGTAGGGCCTGGAACTCCCGAGAACCTACCCTCCCGTCCTCCCTTTTTTCCTCCAACTTCCCGCTTAACAAGCCACCCCCAAGCCCTCCCTCCCTCCCCCCCAGGGGTTCGATTTTCGGGGGCCGGATTCGTCGGCGCTTAACCGTGACAGGACGTCGCAAGTGCCTTCGTCCTGCTTTGCCCCCCTAAGTTAACTCTGTCTCGATCTCTCCATCTTTGTTCTCCTCTCACTAGAACTAGCGTCCCTTGGGTTCAGGCTCTCTCTCTCTCTCTTCTCTGAGAGGACTGCTCTAAAAACGAAAAGAACAGCAGGTCGGTCGCGTGCCTTGTTGATTCTGTCAAGGGCCAACTTGACTAGGTTGGCCTTGGATGTTGTATGAACAGGGGATCCCGCGCATGTCATTCGCCCGGCCTCTACTCCGTACCAAGCTGGAAATAGGTAGTCATCATCCTTTCCATCAGATCCTCCATCACATCAATGCGTCCACCCGTCCATATTAGCAAACACTGCCTCCCCCTCTTTCATCCTTTCTCCCTCCATCGTCTCAACAAATCATTAAACTAGGTAACCGCCGTAGAATCTTCTGACTCTAAATGGCATCCGCTCAACTCAGCTTAACGCAAGCTCCATGGATAGTCCATTTCCCTTACCCCTTTCATCCTCTACTTCTCGCCACATAACGCAACCTGCAACGCATTACAGCACATCCCCCCTCATCTTAAATCCCCCCTCGCAGAGTTTCGAAGTCCCACCTGCTGATCTCTTCCTCTTCTTGAACTTTTGGTGTTGCTGCTCGAGCCTCGATTCTGTGTTGTCCATTCCTGGAGATGACTCCCTATCACATCGGGTGAGGAGGGGGGGATGACGAACAGACCTGTAAGGGAGGTTTGCTAGCTTGACGGCTCTTATAATTCTAGGATATTTGGGTGACCTAGTATTAAACTATATAGATTGAAAACCCAACAATATCTATCTACTGTGTTGGATTGCAGTTGGGTGATGCCAGACTTTTGTTATCCAATTCTAAACTGCGTCTCCAACTTCGTGACATGTTGCTAACGATCAACTGTATCATTAGAGGAGTCATTGACCCCCAGATGAGTCGGGTTACCTATCTACTTCGTAGTTACGTGTAGTTCCACCCATCCATCATCTTCCAGAACCCGTCAGCCTGATCAGTTTCTTCTTCTCCGAGGTAGTTAGGCAGCCCTCCCACGCATCTCAACCGCTCCTAGCCGTTACAGCCGGTCAACCGAGCCAAACTTGCCTTTCTCCCACCTCTTCAACTCCAGGAAACCAACCCGTGAATGTCCATCCATGACCAGCCGTCCCTCCCTTCCATGCAGCGTCTTCAGCGCTTCACCGAAACGAAATAGGAAAAAAAACACACGCACTCCACCCCCCTCCCAATCCCATGCTCGCCCGCCTGCTCGCCCGAACCTGCACCTCCGAACGGTAGAAGTCAGACCTCAAAATGGCGCGCGGCCGGTGTACCTATGCGTCATGGGGGTACATGATGGGATGTGCCACCCCCGCCATGTCGAGAGATGTCATCGTGCAGCGCCAGCGGTTTCGTACCAAAGTCACGTGGTTTCACACTTCTAAGGCCTCCCTCGCGAAACACCACGACAGAAAGCCATACGTACCTATTCAATCATCAGACAGATCGCTCTTAGTCCTACCACATGGTCGACGAGCAGCAGTCAAGCTTATTACAATAATTTTCGAAATTTATACATTTATATCGTATCGTCTTAAAAAGGTATCCATGCATCCATCCTCTCCTACCGCATTCCCTTTGTCCATCCATCCATTTCATCCTCCTCCCCCAAAACGCCCTCCCCGCTCATCATGATTAGCTAGAGTAAAATAAATAAATAAGCAATCCTATGACTTGGTCCCGTCTTTCCTTCAACGCCGAGCTAAAACGTGCGCGTGTGTATGGCCCGTATGGTTCCCAGAACGGCAAGAAACCAAGAAGCAAATGACAGCAAAGGTGAAATCTCATCCACCCTCCGTTTAGTGGTACACTTCCGCCTAAAAGCTCATCCTTCTCGTGGCCTTCATCGTCTTCGTGTCGAAGTCCTACGCTTCCTCGCTTTGCTCGCCCTCGTCTTGCCGCCCGTCGACTCCGTCTCAACGTTGTCGTCCACTTCTGCTGTAACCGACGCGACCTCGTGGTCAACGTCCATCCCCAATCCCCTGAGCTCTTCATCGTCGAGGTCTGTCAGGTCCTCGCTGAGCATTCGCACTGCTTCTCTCCCAGCCCAATGTTCGCCAACAACCGACGTTCCGCAAGGGTCGTGCCCCTTGAGATACCAGATGATCCCCCCATCCGTTAGAGGCTCACTCGGTTCCAGACCCAAGCTACCGTTGGACTGTGGTGGCGTTGGGGGTCCAGACTGAGCTGGCCGAGGCTTCGATACGTATCCATCTGTGTCGGGGGGCGTATCTGATGAAGCAGTTGGGATGACGTCCTTGGCGAGGCCATCTTTCGTCTCGTCCCCTTCTGCCAAGTCGAACCCTGAAGTATTGACCTCGATGTTTCCACCCTCAACATCGCCATCCGGCGCCGTGTCCATCGCGTCTCCATCCTCGGTGGGGTCGGGTTTGACGGTAATCTGCAGGTCTTGAGAAGCATCGACCATAATGGTATCGTCGACCTCGTCAATAGGCTTCTCTTGGCTGGCCACCGTGACCGGGCGCCCAGCCTCGACGCTTCTGTCAATCATGGCCTCCAACTCGCTGTGCAGGCCCTCATACGGCTTCTGACAGATCTCTGCCTCGATACGCAATGCTGTCTCAAGATAGGGCTGGACTGCCTTCAAGATACGCTTGCCGAGCTTCCGACGCTCTCGAATATCTGCAAACGTGTTCTTAACTGGAGATATATCGATGGGCTCAAATCGAGCCTCGTTGGTATCTAAATCGCTCTTGGGGTGTGTGCTAATGCCGATGCTGATGACCTCGCAAAGATCACTAGCGAACGACAACGTTGTGACATAGGACCGAGTTTCTACGCGGGCCTGTATCCGATTAAGTCCTTCGATGAAGACGTCCTTATCCAGTCTAGGAACTGTTAGCTACCATCGCGGAAATGCCACAACACAGTCTTCCACTTACGTGATTCCTTTCTCGATGGCCGGGGCGAGGAGCTTCGCGACTGGAAAATAGCACTCGTCCACAAAGTCCAGCTCCAGCTCCCCGGCCTCTACTTTCAGTTGTTCTCTCTCCACCAACTCATCCGATAGCGCCTTGAGCTGCTCCAGGTCCTGAATCAGGTTCTGCGCAAATTGTATGCGCCGGGCTAGTCTTGCCTTGCCGCTAGGCCCCATCGCGGCGAAGTCGCGTCTCGTCAGCTCCATAGACGAGAAAGTTTCCATCTGGAGCTGAAGACGCTTGAGAAGAGCCGCTCCACGGCGGGCCTCCCGCTTCAGGGTCCAGTAGCGGCATGCTTCGCTGAGATAGTCTTTGCGCTTCCGGAAAGGGAATCTCTGGATCGACGCCTCCACAATTTCAAACACGGCTTGTGGGATGATGGGGGCGCCCGAGGGCAGCTTCCAGAGGTTCTTCGGGGGCTGTCCTTTCTTCTTATCGGTGCCGGAAACTGCCATGTTCTTTGTCCCAGCGACCTGCGAATCATCCGAGGGATGTTCTGTAATAGCGTTGCGGTGTTGTGCAGCAATGGCATTGGCCACGACGGGGTTGTCGGCCCAGATACGGCCCCGCATAGTTCTCTTGTAGAACTTCTTGGCCGCCTTTGTGGCTTCATGGACTCCATTCTCGTGAGTGTAGTCTGGGGGGCAGTGCTTATCGCAGAAGGCCTTGAGCACCATGCCCCCATCCAACACCGCCAACGCACCCTGGCTCGTCTTCATCTTAAGAAAAAGCCGGGACCTGCGAGCACATGTAACATGGAACGCCTGGTAGCAGTTCTTGTTACCACACTGGATACATGCCCCCATTCTTTGGTGGCAGATGTAGCAAGTCAGCTTCCAACGGTTCCTGGGCACCTTCTCAACATCCATGACAGGCTCCATGAACGTATGGTTCCCTAGTGACACCTCGGGAATCCACATTGCACAGAGGAGGTGGGCCCATTTGGATGAGTTGGTTTGTTTGAAGGCACCATCGGTGTTTGGGCAGAAAATACAGGTCTGGAAACGGGTTAGAGATATCGTTCCTTTTCTAGCCACCAGGACATTAATACTTACAGGAACACCGCGACCACAGAGCTGGCATTTGCGACATAGCCACTGACCCTCTGGAATAAAGGGTACGCCGTAGCATTCTTGGTGGACAGCGAGATTGCATCCATCGCAGAAGACAATCGCGTTGGTGTTTTCGCAGTCCCCGTCGTCGCAGATGGCGCACTTGGAGTCTGGCTCCTCGCCTGCCTGCGGCTCGCCGTTAACAGCCGCGGCCGAGCTTGATCGTGGGCGGTGTGTCTGTGGTGGTTTGGGGTTTGGCTTGGGAATCCGCTTCTCCAGGGCGTGCCATTCCTTTTCAATTTTGGTCATGGTTATCTCGAATACCTCTCGTGTAATCACTTCCAGTTCGTTATGCTTGCGTTGCGCATTGTAATGTTCAAGCCACATGTCGTCTTGCTCGTCCATGTCATATTCAACGCGCCCAAGCCTCGAAGAGAGTGTTTGCTCTTCAGTCCCCGTCACATCGGAGTGATCTCCCTCGTCTTCGGCCATGCCATCCGAGGCCTTGATAAGAGTCTGCTCTGGGCGAATAAAGTGGTCGCTCTCTTGGTAGCCGACATTACTCATCGCCTTGTCGACGTATCGAGCTTGGCCGAATGTCTTGCTCTCAAATAATTCAATGCGGTTTGTTTTTCGATATGATGGCTGTTTCAAGTCCAGCTTCTCCTTGGGCGTTTGGTTCTGTATCGGTAGTATCTTTGGCGTCTTGGGGGTGAATGCAAGGTCCAATGGCCGGCTGCTATAGAAGCTCACGACATCGCGTGCTGGGCGGCGAGGGCGTCGGATAGGAGTTTCATGAGTGACATCGGTCGAGGTCAAGTCTGGATTCGCTTGTGGGTTTGGCGTATTCCCAGTAGATGCGGGGTTCGGTTGTTTTGAAGGTGTCATGGAGCCATTCAACGACGTGCCTGAAGCGTGAGCTGTCGACGCTTCGGGGGTCACTGGGAGAATGCCATCAACCTCTTCTGACCGCAAGACAACGAATGCTGCGTCAATATTCAGGTTTGAGTGGAAGTCTTCCCAACTGCGCTCCTCGCGGGGTTTGTAGTCGTCAGCCTGCTTTACCGCAGTCGCCATGGCTGCAGCGGATCCCCAATGCATCTCCTCCAAGTCGTCGTTGCCAGCTGCTCGGGTTCGTGCGCCCCTCTCACGGCGGGGGATCAAGGAGGGGGAGGCGCCGTTGAGAGCCTCGCGGGCAGCGGCTCGAGATCTTGAGTTGGAGGAGCCGATACTCGGGCTATCAAGAATATCGGATTCGATGAAGCGACCGCCTCCGCCGGGGCCACCAGGCACATATCTACGTCGTTTGGGAGGGGGTTCGGAGGCGGCCGCGGCCGCTAGAGCGGCTGCTCTTGCTGCTCGCGCGGCGTTTGTTGTACCGGGAGGACGGCCTCGGCGCCTGGCCGTAGGTGGCCGCTTAGGTGTAGGCGACGTCGGAGCCATTGCAAACGAAGCGAAAGGCGATGTTCTTTTGAGAATCAGAGCCTCGCTGGCGCGGGAGTCGGGTGAATGACCGCGTCAAGGAGGAGGTGGCGCGCGGGCTCGGTCCGGGGTTTGGCGGGGTCTCTAGTCATCTGGAAACCGCCATACACGACAGGAAAGGTCGTGCCTCAAAGCCCACGAGATCGAAAAGTCGACAAGAGCCCTTGTTGGTGGATATTTGATGGGGTTTGACAGTATCAGGAGGAGGCGTGACGTCGAAAAACAGCCTGGGAACGCGTGAAGTTGATGTGCACGGGCCATCGAAACACGATTCCGGCCGAGGCGTCAGGGGTCGTTAGTCAGCAATCAGATTACGCTAGTCTTTTTATGGATTAACTCAGATGGAGGTGCATCTGCAGGCCGGGGAATTTCGAATTTCGAGATTGGGACCCAAGTTGGTCGGATTGTTTGGATTGAGGGAAACCCACGCGATTCAATAAGGACCACGAACGAGCTGTGAATTGAGAAGGTGTCTTTCAAGGTTCTGCTGATTCTCTCTACAGCAGTGACCTCGTCTCATTACCGCCTCCAGCGCTCTTGAGAGGAGGCGCTTCTCCAACATTCTCTTACCTCTCTATGTCTTGTGGGGAAGAACCCTGGCGACGGGCGCTTGAACGGATGGCCTTGTCGCGACCGGCCATGTCGCTCCATCTACGGCTCGAATCTCCGTGTCGTAAATGATCTACCGACAAGAGAAAATCTTAAGATGGAATCTAAGCGCGGTGGGGTCGTCCCCAGACGGTGACGCCACGGGGCGCTGGTGTCGGTTACTCTTCCGAAACATCTTGACCAAGCAATTCCCAAGTATTGAAACACGACAACAAATTTCCGCATTTCTTGGAGATTGATAATGTGTGCCAAATCCACTAGGTGTTCTTTGAACATGGGGTGGCCTCTCGCGCCATGTCATTTCTCCATACCATCAACTCGTCGTCCAATCCCACAACTCCACGCACCGATGACATCGTGAAGCGCAAACCAGTTCACGTCCAATCAGCAACACGGTCGCATCATGACGACGAAGGGTACGACAACGGCCATGGCAGAATCTTATGCAAGATTGACGGATGCCGGCTTCCCTGTAACAAGGCCGCCACGGACTGGTCGGGGCCGCCCCCGGTCGTGGGGCCGCCCATCCCGATCCACCCGGTCGACTCGGCCGGATCCAGAGGGCTTGCATGGATAGCATGTTCGCCAGCTTATTAGCCCCCTTTGGTTGTGGGTTGAACATGACAATCTGGTGGTGGAAATGGGCAGCCGCCGCCGGTCGCTCTCTTTGATCACGTCCTTTTGCGCAGAGGAGAAACCTGTCAGAGAAAAACGACCTCCCTACGCAGACAGCATCGTTTCGGCGGATCATGTCGCCTCCATTTCAGGGCAAGCAAGCAAAGCAAGACAAAGCATCACACACCTCTCTAGCTTGACTGACCACCCAGCGAACGACCCTTGGCATCCATCACCAAACTGGGCGACAACGATGTGATGCCGTCGCCCAGTCCTCCCACAGACCATCGAAGCCCCCAATATCCCTCGTCCAACCAGATACACAAATCAGCCCCCATCCATCCATTCCACCTGAAACCCTCCCATCCCATAATCCTAAAGGATGGATCAAGTACCCAATACTCTCGACCTCACCCTCCACTTCATCCATTCACACACACCCTGCCTCGGCCACTTCCACTCCAACACAAGCCACAAAAAACGCCCATCGCAGATCAAACCTGCCCCCGTGGCCCATCTTTCAAGAGAAGAAACCTTGTTCCTCTATAGTTACTTATTCTGGCGGTGGTCCACACCCAAAGGAGATTGATCAACCAACTACTTCATCATCCATGAGGACTAGTTGGTCTAAATCGGGCTGACTGGGCTAAGACTTGGTGACAGCATTGGGTCATGCGAACCACCCCATAGCTGATCAGGTCTGTCACGTCAGCCAGCGCCTCTTATTGTATTGGTGGCCGAAGCAGTTCCGGTGCCAGTTCAGAATAAAGAACTTACCGCTCCTGGTACAGCTCAATTCATGGGGTTCCCCCTGAATACCTGACCAACTACCTTATGTAGGGGTAGGGTTATTCATCGTCGTTCGCAATTCCAACCAAGACAGCCTGGGCGCAACCCGTGAACATGCCCTCCACCCTAACCAACTAGGTACCTATGGAATGACCTTCACAAGGCACAGAACCACTCCAAGATACTCAACTAGCACATGGGCACAGAGAGCAAACTGTTCAGCAGTTCTTCAAATTCAATGTATTACACCTCGTCCTCCACACCGTTCAGCCACATTCCCCGAGATCCAGACTGTATAACTATCGAAATGGCAAAAGACGCATCTTTTTTCTTCCCAACCAGGCCACAAGCAATACCAACAACGGAGTCAATCAATGGCCCCTATCCTCAAACTCCTGCAACTCCTATTGCTAGAATCCGGGCCCAAGAACAATAAAAATACGACTTCAGCTCCATTCCAAGAGACAATAAAATCGCATTGAAAGACACCAGTGCCTATCGCTCAGGTGCTCCCCATCTGGTTCCATGGTCCAAAAAAGCCTCAAGTCAGCTCGGGACGACGTGTACCAGATATTTCAAGCAAACCCCGATTAGGGGTAGCCAAGTTTTTCTCGGCTGACGAAGAGAAGCAAACATGACAAGTGATAATGGTATTGAGTTCCAAACAATGCAATTCTTTCCTAAACGCCGTGTTCGCTATGCTCCGTGATATCATTGCAGAATGGGGATAGAAATCAGACAAGTAATAGGTGACAGACACCCCGCTCGATTCTCCAGAATCGAATCAGTCAAAGGATCTCGCTCATCAGGCCGCCAGGTATAACAAATCGAGCGACAGAGAGGGAGGGTAGGGGGTAGGGGATAGGGGATAGAGGGTAGCAGGTAGAGTGCGTATTGGTATCATATGGGTATCATCATCCTCCGAGATTGCATTTTAGTTGGTATTCGAGTCCGTTCTTACCCCAGCGTTCGGCCACTGTGAATGGCTTGGGTAGGGGTCATGTGGATTGAAGTGTGGCCCGCGCGGATAGCACCAGCAGACGGTGTGTCAGGTGAAGTATAGTCCGCGGGGCCTTTGGTGCTCCAGCTCTCCTCGCTCAGGACAGAAAGATAGCCGTTGCCGACCTTGTCCCTCAAGGCTTCAATCTTTTGCTTGTAGATTTCGCCACTAGCATCCCAGTCTTGTGGCTCTTTCCAGTCTGCACGGACCTCGCTATAGATGGATGTGATGTTGGGCACGACGCTGGTGTCGATTCGAGGTACTTCGGGGGCACTGACGAAACCACCAGGAGTGGTTGACAGGACCGATGAGGGGTGGAACTGTGTGTCGGATTGATGAGAGATGCGGTAGTTGCCATCATGGGCGAGAGGCATCGAAGACTGTCTTCCAAGTGGCTTTGCCACATGCACATCGACGGGGGAAGGTGAAGGAAGAGTGTCAGAGGTAGCCAGGTCGACGATCCGCCTCTTGGGCGTCTTTCGGCGACGGGTCGTGCTTGTGTTGATCTCGCTCATCACTGCCTTGGGGGCGGGCCGCTCCTTTCGGAGAACTGCCGGCTCCCGGGGGGCGTTGTAGATGATGGCAGGTTTGCTCACATCAACAGTCGGTACCTCAGGGGCCTGTGGCTTGACAACAGGCACGGACTCGGGCATGGGGGGCCGTTCTACAAGCTGGCGCTTCTCGGAGTAGGTAGGGCCAGTGCCATCAATGACAATGTCCTCGGTGTACCCAGGTGTCTTCCGGAAAAGGTTGAAGATAGTGACGCGATAGTCCTTGTGGGTGCGTGTGAAGGGATTACCCTCGACCCAGATCTCGTGAATGTCAGGGATACCCGTCAGCCTTGCGAGCTCCATCGGATCGACCAGGCGGTTATCCCGAAGATCTAGTCGCTCGAGAGGAAACAGCTTCTCAACGCCAGCAAGAGACTGGAGCCTGTTGCCCCTGAGATTCAGGGCTGTGATGGCAGGGAGAGGATTGCGAGTCAGAGAGTGGAGGGAGTCGATCATGCAGTGAGACAGGTTGAGAGCCCGCAGCGCAGTGAGAGTAGCCAGGCTATCCGGGACTTGGCTAAAGAGGTTGGAGGAGAGATCGAGGGAATAGAGGGTATTGGAAAGGGGGGCAAGGCTGTTTTGGGGGATCGAGGTCATCGAGTTATCCGCCAAGCTCAGGTGCCTCAAGAACCGCCATTTTGAGGCGGGCAAGATGCCCATGGCAAGCAGGTTGCCGGAGCTGCCCCGAGCATGGTGGTGGCTCCACGAATCGGACAGGCTCGAGTGAGAGCTGCCAGAGCCTGAGCGTCTCATCCGGTGGTGGCCACGGGAGGGGTGGGACTGCGTTCGAGAGCTGGCAGGGCGGGCTGGTGAGTTGCTGCGGGGACGCGCTTCCTTGTGCTGCGATCTAGATGATTGATCGCGGTCGTCTGCCGTGATGGACTGTCGTCTGCTTCCATCCTCAACAGCATGCTCGCTCGATGTCATGGAACCGATATGCAAATCCCCGTGGTGGGCGGGTGAGCTTGGCGCAGAGGCAGCTCTGTGGAGCTCGGGGTGGGTAACCAACGTGCCACTTCTTCGAGGGCTGCCACTCCCTGTCCAGGCGGAAGTGGGTGAAGACTGCGTTTTTGATGACCTCCTTCGTCGTTTATCCATATCATCCAAAACAATATCAATAAGGATATCTGCTGGGTCCTCGATGCCGGCGCGTTTCAGCGTCAGAGACCTCAGTTGATCAGCGAGACGATCCCAACCGAAGAATTGTCGGAAGTCGATGCTGCTAACTTCGAGAGCCTGCAAATTCTTGAAGGCGTAGAGAGGGACCGCTGAGTCGAAGGGGAACTCCTCATAGCCGCGAATAAGACGAGCACGCCAGTCAGGCGCCAATCTTAGACAGGGAATCTTTGTGAAGGCCGAGTACAGATATTTCATGTCAGACTCCAAGGCAGCTTTCTGGCGTTCGGTCCTTGCGGCTGAGATACTTGCGCTGATGCCCAAGCTAGCCCACAAGGCAGACATTCCAGACATGACACTTCGGATGCTAGACACTGAGTGTATCGAATCGATATCGGAGCCCTTGCTCCTCGATCGCTGGGTGTTGCTGAGGAAGGACACATAGTTGGCGGAGGAGCTGTCGTGAAGATTTTCCAGGCGAACTTTCATGGGACCAACGTTGATGCCGAGCTCCTCAAAGCGGGACAGGAGGTAGAAGAGGTGGTGAGGAGTCAGGGCCAACTTTGCGGACTTGGCATTGTGGGAAGTAAAGTTGAGGCTGCCCAGGGAAAGGGCAGCGGCAAGGGAGCTGGTCGTGGATGAGGAGGTAGCGGGTCGTTCGGGGAGGGAGGTTGATGGTTGGGTGAGGGAAGCCGAGCCGGTGCTTTGTGAGGCTTTGTGTCGGGCTTGGCGGCGCTGGAACTGGAGCGCGTTGGCCAGGGCCTTTTCATGTGTCCGCACGAAGCTGGCAAGTTGCTAGGTCGCAGTCAGCAAAAGCTGTTTAGTTATTGACGGATGCCCGTCGCACAGCAGGCGCAGTACCTTTATAAACAGTTCTCCGTCTTCTGAATCCATGGTCATCGGCCGCTATGCATGGGGAGCAGGACTAGCCTGTACGAGACCGAGGAGGATTTGGGCTTCGAGGTGGAGTCGAGGTGTCGCGAAACGGATCGACGCTGTTGTTGTATCACAGTCGGAGGGCTGATCGCAGGTTTGGGAATCAACCAAGACTCTATGACTCACGGGTCAGTGCCAGGTCTCTCGCCTCACGGCAGATGTTGAAGCGCAAAAAGTATTGAGCGAGCAACCGTAACACAAAGAGAGAACTTTCTGCAGATAAGCTCGGCGTCTGCTGTGCAAATAGAAGAGTGTAGAAGAAAAAGTCAGATGGGTTGGGCCGTTGACTTGGGAACGTAACACAGCCTCGCAGCCTTTGCCATCCGGGTCGTGAGTCGTAAGGAATCGAGTCGCATTCGCACTTTTGGTCACACGCGGCGGCGGTCTTGAGGCAGCAGTCACAGAGCACAGGCGATAGAGCGAGCGTCGGAGAGGAAGTCGGGGCGAGACGGATTTGGCTGGAACGACATGACACCTTGGCTGGGAAAAGCGAGCCGCAAGACAGAGAGACGCCGAGAAACAGAGGCAGGACAAAAGAGACCTAGGCTTGTGCACGCAAAAAAAAGACGGAATTGCAACGCAAAGATGTGAAGGGGAAACGAACGTGCAAGCGATGTGATGAGAAACAAAAGCTCGGCTGGTCTCTATTGGCTCCAAAAATCAAATAAATGTCAAGAAAATGATAGTGAATAGAGAACGGATGGTTTAGAAACGTCGAAAGAAAACGTGTCATCAAATCAAGCATCAGCATCAAGACAGACTTACCGTGATATATGGGACTGGGGGAGAGAGAGAGAGAAGCCGGGAGGGACGGAGTCAGAAACGTCGATAAAGCCCAAAAGCCAAAGGAGTGTCGTAAGCCGGAGAAGTTTAAACGGGTTCGTCGTGTTCAATAACAGGGAACCCAGCCTTCGTCCGTGGCTTCAGTTGGGCGCGACGCGACAGGAGTGTCGACGGAGATGGGGGGAGGAGGAGGAGGAGGAAGAGGTGGAGGACGAGGAGAGGGCGTTGTTATCCAAAAGTAGGAGAGGTAAGGAGCAACAGAGGACGGGATCCTAACGGGAAGGTGGAGGGGGCCTGGAGGGTTCCTATAGTAATGGCGTTAACCTGAGGAGGAGGAGGCGGACATGACCAGGGTGGTTTCACCTGGGATTTTTTTTTATTTGGTGCCCTTGTAGAGGGAACGCCGCTGCAACTGCGCTGTGCTGCACCACACACCTAGGGGCACCCGCGGCGCTGACCCTGACCCTCCTCCTGGCCACCCCCTGGCGCACACCTCTTTCTCGTCTTCCTCTTCCTTGGACTAGCACCGTAATCTGGCTGGTTCATCAGTGGTGTTGCCGACGGCTGATTGGGGCTGGTCGGGGCCAGATTGGGGGTTAACCACCCATTTCGCCATGTATCCGGTACTTGTGATCCACACCCTAGAAGCAGTGACCATCTCTGAGGTGCCCACTCAGGAGCCACAGAGGGGGGCGCTAAAAAGCCACTTGGAGGGGACCCTTCTGGGGCCTCTGCCGCCCTATTGAACGAGGGTCCCCCGCCCTCCCGGCTGACGATGTCGCCTCTCTCAGCTTCGACAGTCCCGTCCATCTCCCAAAACGCCCCAATCGTTGCTAATGGACCGTCGCTTGCATTAGTACTTGCAGGAATCGAGGGAGCCGACATGAGGCAAAAGTTGCGCCCATCATCAACTTGCCACGGGCCATCCATCAGGTTTTTTTCTGCAACATCATTCATGAATGTCGGGCTGGGCTCTCCATGTTCGGAGTAGACGGGAGTCGTCCTCGCTCGTCTGTGCTCTCTGCGGCAGGGTATTGTTGGAGATGCCAGGGTGGGAGTCAACCTCTGCTTCGTGCAACGTGAGTAACGGTCAGAAAATGGCCATGGCTTTTTACATTTGCCTTGCTTGCTTCCATGTCGTTGACGTCTATTTGCTTGTTGAGCGTCCATAGCCATTCTCATTACCCGTTCTCCTTTGTAGGATAAACGATGGATCCTGCCAATCCATTCCCAGTACAACCACACAACTGGGTAAGTACCTAGGTAGGTAGGTATGGAGTCCGTACTCCATACGATGTTGTCCTCCGTCAGGTAAGGATTTCCTAACCTCCTCTAGGTAACCCCAGACTGAGCCTCCAGAACCCCTTCTCTGTGGAAAATTGCCAGTGTACATCATCAATACCGTGAGGTCTCAATGCTAGATCATGGGTACCGTCAACTCGGTTGGTATGTATCCTCGATACGAGTAATCAGTCAACGGCTGGGTTATCATCAACTGAGACGTTCCCAAGACAGGCCCAGCCTCCAGCTCGCCACTTTCGTATCCGGGGAATTGGGCTCTGAAAGCTGGAGATGCCATCATCTCCAACTACTACGGAAGTATGTACATTCCCGTCTATGATTTCGTCGGGAGGGGCGGGGGGCGGGCTCTATGGTCTTGAGGACACGGTCAGTTCATCTCAAGTACCAAGACCGCGCATCTTGAGAAAGGGCAACACTATGCAACAGAACGCAACAGAGCGCAACACCGCCGAGCGTTCGGAGGTCTTGAGTGGAGTCGCCAAAAAGCCATGTCGCTCACCATGGTGGGGGGTCCCCTTGGCATGGGACCGGGGTGAAGGGGCCATCAGAGGGCCAGACGCGCGACAGGTCCTCGGCTCGGGCGAGTAGCAAGTGAGGATGCAGGTGCTGCACTCGAGACTGGTGATGGGCGTTCCGCCCCGATGGCCAATCCAGCATGGGCACAAGCCGCTTATTTCGTCCAAGGGGTCATGGGTAGCGTCTCCTCCTTCGCGCCCTCACTTTGCAGCTCCAAGAAGCCACTCATTACCATCATTACTCCTAACGACAACCACAACAACACGAACAACGGACGGCAGGACGTTGGTCAGTGCGTGCGAGATTAGAGATTGAGATGTGTGATTGTGTCGCGCCTCAGCCACCGTCCATGCCAATGTCTCACCAAGGGTAGGAGACGGACAATGCCTCCGTTTCCCTCGCTTTTGTTTGTTTATCATCGGCGCCGGAGACGCCGTTGCGTCCACCGGGACACGGAGACGGCGTCGCCAACGGGGTGCCGAAATTACATCATACTAAGCTAGATTCGAGATAATAGCATCCGGCGCGCAATGAATGGGAGAAGGCGCCGTTGATAGGTACGACTCCCGTCGTCGATGATTTTTTTTTTCCCCATGGTGGTTTTGAGGAAAAGTTGGCAAATGAATTAATTTTTTTGTCTATTTGCCAACCCGCTCGACTGGTGATATGTCGGCTGTGGAAAGGTGCATCCATCATGCACTCAGCAAAGAACATGTCATGCAGCACGCACACTCTCTTGCCGTGCCTCATTTGCTTCTGACTCGCCGTCTGTCCTTTGTCTCTCAATGAAATTTTAGATAGCCATTCACTTTCCATTGCCGGTGCCTCCAGACAGCGAGTCCCATGAAACCCTGTCTCCAGGCATAAGGTACCTACTAGGTGGTCGCTGGTGGGATTGATGTTTCTCCGTACCTTCCTGCTGCTCTTCACGTTCCAGGGACTCAACCACCACCACCTCACCGTCAAATCCACGATCCATCCACCCACACAAATGCTCTAGATCATCCATCCATCCATCCATCCGCTACACCACTGACCACCACCACCACCCGCAATTCCAGTGTCCCGTGTTATGCCCACGACTTCAACCCGCCTTCCCTTCCTAACGCGTCAAAGGACAGACCTCCATCATGCCGTCTTAAGACAAGCTATCACGCAGCACGACAATTCGCTGCCACGAGACCATCCGCCCGCTTCGTTCCGGATTGTCCCTCCCCATCCTCACACCACGCGCATTCCCATCATGAGGATCTCTGTGTCGGGCGTGTTGCACGTTTCTTGCCTCCTCCTCCGCGACTCCTTTTTTTTAAACCCCCTCATGTCTTTGATCTCTCTTCTCCTCACGTCGCATTGGATCACGCATCTCGTCGCATCCTGCGCCTGCATCATCCTCTGCGCCTCCTACTAACCTGGGGGGCGCCGCCTCAAGCGGAGCCTCTCAGTCTTCTCTCGCCCACGCCCATTTGCTTGTACGCCGAGCATCCTGAAGCGGTTATGTCATTATCTCCACAGGGACCGAGTGGCGCCGTCGTTTGATTGGGGGAGTAGCATGTCATCTTGCTTCAAGGGCCTCAAGGGACCCCCAAGCCCCTTGTCCCAAAGAGACATGGGCCCATGTCCAATCGAGCATGTACGGGGTACTTCGAGAGCTGCTCTTACCCTGAACCAGCGCCTGTGGACGCCCATCCCGCCCAAAGCCGTCCAAATGCTCCAACTTCATCCTTGAACGTCCACGATCTTCAGTCCCGTCAGCATTCCGCTATCAACCACCAACCGCTGCCAAGACGGGATACTCTGGCCTTCTGTCGTCACAGCGTGATACTCGCGGTCGGCAATTCAACTTTTCCATGTTGACCCTCCTTTGCCTTTCCTCCCGGTCCGCTCCTTTGACAGGGCGACATGGACTGACAGCACCGCAACTACCCTCCTCACTACTCCGTTTGTAATCCGGCTTGTGGCATCTACACGTTTATTACCAAGTGCCACAGGCGCTCTCTGGCTCCGGGCGGTGCTGTGATATCGATCCGCAAGGGCCGGCCAAGAGCCTAGAAAGGGCGACCCGACGGGGTTGCTTGCTCACTGTCCCCAGGATGCCAGGCCTGCTCGGACCTGAAAGAGAGACATGGCCCTCCTCGCCATCCACTCAGAACGTCTCAACGCCTTTGAGCCACACCACCTCCCCGTCAAAGTGCTCTCACCTCGTTGCCCATGTCCCCTGTTCATCAGCAACCTCGAGCGTAATAGGTGCATCCGTCTCGATTGCGAATACCTTCAATTAGGGGCTCATTGGACCCGGGAATACTCAATCATCATGTCGAGTTCCCGAGGTCTTATTCCCCCTTTCTGCAATACTGATTGTGATTCCAGCTTTCCCTTGACAGCGGCAGGCGTTTTCGCTGTGGCTCATGTTCAAGAAACAAGTCTAGACCGTCCGGTGGTTCGGCGTCGATATCAGCCCTGTTCCACGTCGTTTTGTTCGCTACCGCATCCGGCAATGTCTCTGAACGCCGACCACGGCGCACTCACGAACTACTGCATGGTCCTCATCGCTACAGGCTTCGTCACAGACACGGCCCAGGTCATGCTCGTCTTTCTCGCATGCCGCCCTTGGCCGAGTGAGTAGTTCTACGTCGCCCTGAACAGTTGACTCAAAAACCGTGTGCACCAGGGCACAACTGCTCAACAATCGCAGGGTACAATAAGCTATCTTGCGGAGGTACATGGTAATTGCACCACGGGGAAGCAGGAGCTCTGCACCCCATAGACCATCTCGGTGTTTTGCATCCCGCAACAGTCGCCAAAGAGGACATGGCCAGGGTTGACGCGTGGAGAAGGATGGAGCAGGGGTCCCTCGCACTGGGGGGGGCACTGTCCAATATCTGGCGTTGCATCGTCCGTGTCCAATCCTGTGATGTTTGGAAAGTCTCACAGAGCGAAGACTTTCAAACTCCAGTATAAGAAAGTCTCAAGCCTCAGTCTGGGGAAAAATGACAAGAATGCTATACTCATGAACCTCTGACTTCTTCAGATCAGATATTACATGGTACGTACTGCTCCCACTCGCTGCGTCCCACTTCAAAGACACTCCACACCCGCGGACTGGTGGAGCCAACATCTCGTCCAAAATGAACACCGACAACCCCAAAGTCTCCAACGATCTGAGACCATCCGGTATCTCGTGCTACACTCTGGATGCGACCATGGTCGGTGGTGAGCCCTTCAACCACGCTGAACTAGGTCGGACGATGGCAGAATCTTCTCGACCGTCAAAGGGATTCTACCGCCGAGATAGGAGTCCCTAATTCCGCGCAACCACGGCGGGATATCAATCGTTGGCCTCGGATGTCGTGAGATTAGCTGCACCACACCGGCGCGCGATCTAGATGCTAAAAGGGTGGGATGGATGGTCCAATTTGACGAATCGCTGTCTGTCCTCTCCCCCCCAATTACTTCGTCACATTAACAACGGTGGCTCGCTACGGTCTGGGATGGACCGCCCTCGCTGAGCCTCTTTGCAACTCTACGCGCTACTGGCGGGTGTTCTAGAAATCGAGACAGGCAAAGCACGACGACCAACCATGATGGCCAGGTGCGCTGCAATCCAAGATTGAAACGAGGGGCACATGACGGGTGAGTACACATTCCTCGTCTCCGGGGCGGGAAGTGGCAGCTCGGTCGGTGGCCGTGCTGAGAAAGATTGCTTGGAACTACTTGGATTGCCCACAACCATTCGCCCATCCTCCGCTCACCGCTGCTCTTCAACCCCGCGACATCCAGGGCTGTCCGGCTCCCCAGGATTTCGAAGATCCCTCCAAGGAAACCATCAAAAAGGCCATTGGCGACCACAGAATACGACACAGCACGCCGCAGGATACCACACCCCCAGCATCCTCGACGCCTTAGTGCATGGCGCGATGCATCTGTCTCACGCGTCTGATTCATTCGCGAAGCATTACACGCTCCAAATTCGCGGACGTAATGGTCCTGCGTGTCGGCCATCGAAGGCTCCGATCGGTCGTTGGCCGACGACTTGAGGGGTCTTGGGAAAATGTCATTCCTACAAACTAGACCCCGAAGAGCCGACAACTAGATACCACCGCCGTGGGCGATCCAGGGTCTGCATTCGAAGGTCTTAGTCCCCCCATACATACATTGAGAACGCCTTCACCTTCGATCTAGTGGGGAATTACCCAATCCCCTTCTTCGACATGCCACCTTTGCATCTCACAGGGTCTTCGCGGTGCAAACCGGCGCGAGGACCATGATGATGATGCTCCTCTTCGTCGGCATACCATTCGCCAGCCTGCCAAGGAGCGCGAGGGGCTCGCATCTGTTGATGGCGCTTTGTAGGCTAGGCCAGGGAGCTGCCGCCCAAGAACAAGGCGAATGAGCAGATATCCGATCAAGATGGTCCAAGTTGAGAGCGTTCGATTGTTTCCAAGCCACCCGGCCTCTGCGGCTATCTGCAGAGATATCCTGACATTCCCTGCCTGTGGCCTATCACACTCGGGTCTGGTGGAGTATTGTTTCACCAGCGCCTGGAGCATGTCGATGTCCTGGCTCGACTGTCTGCCGATGGATTGGTTTCGTTTGGTCTCAAAGTACGAATGCGTGCGTACTCGGACATGATGAAGACATTCATTGTGCTATTCACATACATGCCGCATGACGGCTGACCTGGTTCCGGAAAGTTGGAGTTGAGGCAAGGGACACAGTATCGGTGTGATGTAGGTTCCGTGCTACCGAATTGGGACACGTCCAAGTCGCCCACAACGCCAGACTTGGTGTTGAGGAAGCATCACGGGAATACATGGTACTCCGTTGAGTACCGATGACGGCCTCTCGGGTATCCCAGTCGGATGATTGTCCACGCCGAAGTACGGCGACCTCCCGCAAGACCACAACTGGCGACCAGAACAGGCTCCTATTCTGAGCCCAATGTACCACAGTACTGCCCCTCTCATGGATTCATGGGATTCTCATTATTATTATTTTTAAGATTTTTTTTTTTTTTAGGGTGCCTGCCATCGTCGATATTGTCGGGTGTGGGCACCAATGGGGCGTCAGCGCAAACCGCGTCCTCCGCGATACTGCATGGTAGTATTCTTTTGATGGACAGCGGCCTGGGACTGGTGTTTCTCGATTTGGGGTTGATCTTCGTCTTGACAAGACAGTTTCCAAGGTTATCCAACGCAGGTTGGGCGTAGTTTCTACGAGACTAAACCAGCCATGGACAAAAATCTTCGTTCTAGGAGCTCACCGCAACCGTCAAGCGCAAAACCAGCCTCGCGCGATGGTGCTGACCGACCCAACAGCACAGGGAGTCCGATGACGTCGAAAGCCCACAGGCGCTGCTGAAGTACGGGTCCTTGCGCCAGGAGGCCAGGGGACCAAGAGATTTTGACATCAACACCCCAAGTACCAAGCCCTCTGCGATTTGCGTATGCGTGTGCGAGTGTGCGCGCGCGGCTACGGGATTTAGGACTTGGACCCTGAACAAGGATGACCAAAGCCGGTGAATGGTGCAAGGTCTGACAGCCATGTGCCGGAGAAATTCTGTCTTTTTCTCGAAAGATGCACGATGAAATTACCGTGGCTCAGTTACTTATTATGGCTTGATGGCACGATGTGTATGGCACAACCTCTGGCGACTTTCGCCCATCGCCGGCCAGGACGGGAACCATTCTGCACGGGTCGACTGCTCGCACAAAAGCAACAAGAGCCGGCAATGGTAAGAGAAGGCCCCGCCTGTGTACGATTGTGGACGCCTGTGGACGCTTGTGTGGAGCTCAACATCATGCATTGGGATTCCATCAAAAGGACGTTCACACCTTTTGACGCCAGTCAAGGATCAGGGGTAATAAGTAACCCTCGCCCTGCCCTGCGATGCAGACAACCGTGAAGCTGACTGACCGCTACCACAAGACTGGACGACAAGCGGATGGAGGGGCAACTCACTGGGAGGGAGAGAAGGGGTTTCCCCGCCTCGGGGATTGAAGATATTTTCGTCATCCTCAATGAACGGGGTTCCTGAAGGGCTCTCATTCCCCTCTTTTCGATGCCAGCCCTGCCAACTAATTGCCAATGAAACTAGGAACTATTCTCGGCTTCATAGAGAGCCACGACACACGATCTACAGATGGATTCTCGTCGATCGCAAGAGGGGTGCAGTCTTTCTTCTTGTCCAGCCACTGGCGCGAGGGGCACTGAGCAATCGAATGTCGGTGCCGGAACCGTCTTGGGCGTTTTCGTTGTACATTAGCAGAGGTAGGTACCGTACCTACCTACCTACCTACCTACCTACCTACATTACCCATCCGTCCTGGGTAGCTCTGCGGTAATCTAGTGTTATCTGTTAGTTACTCGGTTGTTGAGTGGGCTGACCAGCGGCCGTGTAAGTCGAGCTCGACATACCGCCCGCATTCGGCACAGGTCTTGCACGAGATCACGAGAGGCTGCGAGAATAATGTTGCGCAGGTTTGACCCTTTCCATGGAGAATTGCGAATCAGGATGGCCGGTTATGCATTTCAAAGCTCGCTTCCGGTGCTGTGTAGTCTGTACTTGGGACACGGTACATGGTCGTGTGCCCCCTTCGCGAACCGCTAAGCTGCATCTGTGGAGACGAGAGTAGCCTCGATCGTACGTGGGTGAATCGCGCTGCTTGACAATGGATGACATTTCGCCTCATCAGTCAAGTTGAGGGATTTGTAACCAATGCACAGTCTGGAAACGGTTGGCGAGGACGCTGCACCTGTGCGATCGCCGCTACCATCGTGGTGCGGTGGTGATGCGCGAGCGACAGAAGGGACCGAGCTATCCCGCATCACATCACGAGGGTTAAAGAATTCTTTCCCCCAGCTGACAACACACTGCGCGAATATTACCCAGGGCAACGTCAACAGGTAACTGTTCCCATCGAGCACCGTGTGACATGATTCGCTGCCAATGGTTGTGCATGGAATGATCGAGGGGTTTATGTCACAGCTTCCTCATATCGCGGTGTTGGATATTCGTTTTACATACAGCTAAAGTACAGGGTAGTGGTAACATGCAAGCCATCATCACTTGGCCTCGCTTCTGGAGAGGGATATCATTCGCCATCACTCATTGTCATGACTCCTTCCAATCCTCTATCCGCCGCGTTCTATTGAAGTCCGTGGGGTTCCTCATGGTTTGATCTCCACGAGCTTCTCTAGTGTGCGGAACCCATCATGCGCAAAGCCCTTTGTAACATCAACCTTGTAGCTCTTGCCATCGACCTGGATGACACCGAAGCCCATATCCGTCCACGCGGCTCTCACACCATTGAATAGCCCCGAGAACGCTCGGCCCACTCGCCGGAACGGCATCGTGAACAAGTGTTCCATGTCGAACTTGCGTTGTGCCTTGTGCTGCTCCTTGGCGATGCGCTGTAGCTCTAGACGCTTGAGCTCGGGAACATATTCTTCTGGTAGCGAGAAGCGCGACTGAAGAGTCACTTTGTCAAGCGGCGCTGTGATGACCTTGGGCTTGAGGAATGGTAACATGCGCTTGACTGTCACTTCCATCTGTAGGGGCGAGGAGCCGCCGGAGACCTGTGCGGCCCTGGTAGCCTGGATAGGGAGGAGGCGGATGGTGCTGACAATGTTGGGCGTCTTGGTAATGAGGTAGAGGCCCATGGATCCGAGGAGAACGTAGGATGCGCCGAAGACGAAGCCCACCCATTGGGGAATACCCTCGGGCTGGGTAATGGTAGCTGGCCCGGTGATGAGGGTCCAGCCTAGGATGGTAGCACCGCTCGTCCAGCAGCCAAAGTAGAACCAGAAGTGTGAGGGGCCCTCATAGAGGGTCGTCGGTGTAGGCTTGGACGCAAGGCTCTTGACGAAGGCATACCGGCTCGGGGCAACGGAGGACGCGGCGGACTGTGCAGCGGCTCGGGGCGGGACGTGGGGACGGGCGGCTTTCACGGAGGGCTCGGCAGCACGGCGGAGAGAGGTGGTGAAGAGGCGGGAGCGGGCGAGGGCCGATTCGACGGCGCACGGGGCCGTGGTGAGGGGCCGAAGGCCGGGGAGGCAGAACCCTCTCACGAGGCAAGCCATGGCTTCGGGTATGGGGTTCTGATAACGTCAAAGAAGGGGCAATGGGGACAGAGGAGAGGTGCGGAATAGATGTACGCGTAATTGGGGACGCGACCTCATGTGCGCGTGGTCATTGGTGGGTTTGGGCTTGTTCGCAAGCTTTCGGTTTTGAGGCTCCGAAAAATGAAGCTATCTAGAAAATCCCATGTTCGGTCGGTGCGCACGGACCCGGCGGATGGGACCGGGCTGGTGTGGATACGAAATCGGGTGCCGGTGAAATGTCCTCCGAGTTCCAGAGAGGGAGGTTGACAGAAAAGAGCGGGACAGTGGGATGGATGGGAAGGGCCAGAGGGGAAAGGTGGCAGAGAGTTGATAATGAGATATAATTCCGCAGATATGTGCGACGGGCGATGGCGACGAATGCACGCGATATGAATGTACATCAAATGAGATGGACCTCGCCCATTATCTGGCTCTTAGTTGATCCCTGGTCGTCGGACTCGATGTCAGGACTATTTCTGTCACCTTCCCACTACAAAACCGTAGATGGCCCGTGCACGTGAAGCTGTTGGGAATTCATGAGTGGGCAGGCGTTGGAGAGAAAGCGTCCCAGAAATTCTATCCGTCGACAACAACCTCTTCCAACCACTTGCTCTCCCTTTTCCCCTTCTCCAGCCATCCGTCTCGCTCTCAATTGAGCCTCACAATGGCTTCACTCGCGGCACTATGCCGGACCTCTGTCCGCGTAGCTAAGAGCCGGGCCATCGCCCGTGGTTCGTCTTCTCCCCCTTCCTTTCCCGCCCCTCGGGCCCTTTTGTCGCGCACCGACTAACATTATTCGTTGGATTTTTCCCCCGACGTGTAGGCTTCACCACATCGACGCGATGCCTCGCCGCCCAGAACTTTACCATGCCGGCCCTTTCGCCGACCATGACCGAGGGAAATATCGCTAGCTGGAAGGTCAAGGAAGGGGAGTCCTTTAGTGCTGGCGATGTGTTGCTCGAGATCGAGACCGACAAGGCCACCATGGACGTCGAGGCCCAGGATGATGGTGTCATGGTGAAGATCATGACGCAGGATGGTAGCAAGGCTGTGCAGGTCGGATCGCGCATAGCTGTCATCGCCGAGGCTGGCGACGATGTCAGTGCCCTTGAGATCCCCGCCGACGAGCAACCTGCGACCCAGGCCCAGGAGGCGCCCAAGGCCACCAGCTCCGATGCCGCTGCGCCCAGCCAGTCGACGTCGACCGAGAACAAGACCGCACCCAAGCCTAGTGACAATGGTACCTACGAGCACAAGCATCCTCTGCTGCCCTCGGTCGGCCACCTTGTTAAGGAGAAGGGCCTCAGCGAGCAGGATGTGAGCAAGATCAAGGGTACTGGTCCCCAGGGCCGGTTGCTCAAGGGTGATATTCTGGCCTACCTCGGAGCTATCAACCCGGAAACCCCCGCCGCTATCGAGGCTCGCTTCAATTCCCTCTCCCACATGGACCTGAGCAACATCAAGGTCGCTGAGAAGAAGACGCCATCCCCCAAGGAAGCGGCGAAGGAAGCAGCCCCAGCACCCAAGGCCCCTGTGGTCGAGAAGCTTGAGATCTCCATCCCTGTCTCCCTCGCCAAGGTCGTCGAGGTTCAGAACAGGATCCAGGACACCCTCGGCGTCTTCCTGCCCATTTCCACCTTTGTCGGCCGTGCCGCCGAGGTTGCCAACGACGCCCTCCCCCCTGCCCAGCGCGCACCTACCGCCGATGAGCTCTTTGATCAAGTCCTCGGCCTTGACAAGGTCAAATCTGCCAAGGGCACTCGTGGCGTATATCTTCCCCAGATCTCCGCTATTCCTCCCGCATCATTGCTCGCCCCTCGACCCGCCACACAGAAGAAGTCCGATATCATTGATTTCCTCGCTGCCCCGAGCAAGAAGCCCGCAGCGAAGCCCGCCACTATTCGCACCGTTCCGGGGATGTCGAACGGCGCCAATGTGTTTACCCTAGTGGTCCCCAAGGCTGAGGAGGAGAGGGCGCAAGTCTTTCTGGAGCGCTGCAAGACGATTCTGGAGGAGGAGCCCGGAAGGCTGGTGCTGTGAAGGCACAAACTACTTGATTCTCTGTAATATACCGCTTTTTTCTCGTTATAGACCCTGGCTACCTAGTAATGTCGCCTGGATGATATCTTTGTCCACAGATTCTGCCACATAGATTGGAGAGAGCGGCATGGTAATAGAATGCTCTACTGCTGGATACAGCCCTTCTTTTTGACATGGCTTTCATCAACAACATGCTCTGCTCTGTTCAACGCTCCGATGTGGCATACAGTTTCAACTGTATTCTTCAGTTGTATTTGTCTCGAGTCATTGAGGGTTGTGATGGTCCATCGCTGGCAACCTCAATGTAGCTACCTAGGTAAATAAGAATAGGCACTATAGGATTTGATGAAATGTACTAATGGAACACGCATAGTTGCACCGGACTATTCAGAAAGAGGAGTTTGTTTCCAATATAGGAATATTCTATAGTTGCACTCTCTTCTTTACCAAGTACCTACTTCGTAAGTGCCCGGTTGAGGTTCATCAAATCGGCTTAGTCAAAGGAAAAGTGGAACCAGGCACCTGAACCAACCTCACAGAAGGCAACCTGGAAGGTACCTAGGTATTACCTGCCCGGTCGCGTAAACTACGCATTTTGCTTGGAAACTTCAAAGCCTCGCTACGCTCTGCCTTGCATCTCGTATCCGCCCATCCACCCACTCCTGTTTCTCCTCCGACATCGAAAACCAACCTCTCTCCCACGCCCCCCCTAAACCCCTCCCTCAAATCTCCAGCGCCATCCTTCGAGTGTCCGATATCTCCGTCCCTCCCGATACCTGCTCCCATCGTCGCGGCCGTTCCGCCGCGCTGCGACCCGCGACTCGCGATCCGCGCCAACCCGTGAACCTCGATCATGGCCGCTCAGTCCACGGCGTCGGGCTCGACGTCCGCCATGACGTCGGGGCTCGATAGGGACTCGGTTGCCGGGTCTTCGGCCGCCAACATGCCGGTGCGAACAAAGGAGACGTTCGATAAGCTTATGGTCGAGAGATACATCACCCGTGATGCCATCGCCGCCGCCGCGGTGGTTGGCCAGCTCGACCAGACCCGGAAAATCATGACGGACACGCGCGACAAGATCCAGGAGTATCGCATGGTCCGCACCGACTATCGCCAGTGGTTTCCACCGTCAAGACTCTACGGCGAGGGCTACAATGGCTTCGCCAATGGCTACACCGAGAACCACGGCCCGTCTCGTATCATCTATCCCTCACAGAAGCCCCGACCCGGCCAACGAACCACGCCGCCGCTCAAGTATAAGCGCAAGGATATGCTCAAGCAAGCTGAGCAGCATGAGGAGCTGGTGCCCCTGCGGCTCGAGGTGGAGTGGGACAAGATCAAGTTGCGCGATACCTTCACCTGGAACCTCCACGAACGCCTCCTACAAGTCGAACTTTTCGCCGCCCAACTCGTCGAGGATATGGGCCTGAAGCCCCCTGCGTTCCAGCCGGTTTACGAGCAAGTGGTACACCAGATGCGCGAACAGCTTAATGACTTCTACCCCTTTGTGTACTCCGAGGAGGACGCGCTTGACCCAGAGCTCCCTTACTCGGCCTACAAGAACGATGAGATGCGGATTCTCATCAAGCTCAATATCACCATCGGCCAGCACACGCTAGTCGATCAATTCGAGTGGGAAATGAACAACCCTCTAAACTCGCCAGAGGAGTTTGCCGCAAACATGGCTCGCGATCTATCGCTGTCTGGAGAGTTTACGACTGCCATCGCCCACTGCATCAGAGAACAGACACAATTGTTTACTCGGGGTTTGTATAGCATCGGCCATCCGTTTGACGGCCGACCAGTTGAAGACCCCGACCTCATCAATGCCTTCCTCCAGACCCCATTGTCAACCGTCTTCCGACCCCAACAACAGGCAAAGGAGTATGCCCCTTACCTCTACGAGCTCAGTGACGCAGATCTCGAGAGGAACGAAACCATCTTCTCGCGCGAGCAGCGGCGTCAGAAACGGTCTATCAACCGAAGAGGCGGGCCGCAGCTACCGGATCTCAGAGAGAGACAGCGGACGATCCGAACTCTCATCGTTTCATCCGTTCTGCCTGGCGGCGCCTCCTCGATCGAAGAGAGCCGACTGTACAAGCGAGCTGCCGGTCCTCGTCCGAAGCGCGCCGCTCGGGATGGCGAGATTTCCGATTCGGACGATAGCGAAGACTCGGCCCCTGACTCACCCGCGCCGTCGCAAATCACTGGCGGCACCGCCCGAACGCGCGGAATGCGTGGAGCTGCTTCTGCGGCGCAGCAGAGGATGGCGAATCTGGGTCGGTCTGAGACTCCTGAGGCTGGCTCAGTCACCCACCATCATGAAACAAGGACGTCTCGTCGGTTCCGCGAGGAGACCGAGGAGCCTGCGCATCTGTGGGTGACGCTCAAGGTGAACCGCGACAAGCTAAAGCGCCTGATGAAGGGCGACTATCGCGATCTGAGGACACCTTCTCAGACACCAGTCCCTCATCCTCGCGCGCCCAGCGCTTCTGCTCCCAACAGATCCATGCCTCCGCCGCCATCGGCACCGTCTGCTTCGACTCCCCAGCCAACGCATACACCCTCATCCACCTTCCCCCCAGGTCAAATAGGCCGATTACCTGCTCCGCCGCCCGTCCCTGGGCAATCTCCCCCTCCAGCTGTAAGTCTTGACCGCAACCGGAACTCATCCTCACTCGACACCTACTGACATGTCGTCTTCCAGCCCCCACCGCCGGAGTGGCTCATCAACGCCCTCAAACAGCTTGAAAAGTCGTATCCAAACGGCGACAAGTTCGAAGCCATCATGAAGTACTCATACCTTGACCCCATCACCGAGCTACCCGTGCAGTTGCAGCCTCTCCCAGAGGGGGTCAAGTACGCCTGGCTTCCGCGAATTCGCTGTCTCGACTGCACCACCAAGCTCTACACGCCCGGCCCTGAGATGACGGCCCAGAAGTTCGAGGCGCATCTCAAGTTCTCTGGCCACCGCGATAAGGTACGGCAGCGTCAGGCTCGAGAAGCGGCGGCGGCGGCGGCGGCGGCGGCTTCGTCTTAGTGATGAGGCGTGGGTTCCCCGGGGGAGCAAATAGGGGGGGAAAGCGTTATGAATTTGCTTTTATCTCCCCCCTCTTAGCTCTCTTGGTGTTGTTGCTTTTTCAATTTTGCGGGTTGCTTATCTGCAACTTACTGTAGAGATGGGAGTCGAAAAACGAGTAAGGGAGGGGGGGGGCGTTGATTTTTTCTTGAACCATTGTTTCTTTTTGCCCTCGCATTTTCTTGTCAGATCTTAACCGTGGTATCGAGGAAACGGAAGGGAAGGAAAGGAAAGGAGGGAGGGGGGGTTAATGCGTTTGATTTGTACATAAACATTGCTCTCAAAGGAGGATGAATATCAGGAGGGGGAGGGATTAGGTAGACCAAGGTGCTCAGCGAGCGATTGCTTCTCCCTCTTGTCGAAGGATGATGGCCTTTCTTGGAATGGAGTCTTGAACTGGAGGAACTGGGGAAGACTGAAAACTTGCCTGACCAATCTATTCATCCGTATTGCGAAGGTGTTGAGAAGTTATCAATGTTCAGAGGCGGTTGCGTAACCATATATTTCATGAATGAATATTCTGGTTCCACGAATTAAGGCGCAGTCAAGGTCAAATTGATGTTGGCTGGGATGAACTATTGGTACCTCAGAACACTACTAACTATAACAGCGGTCCTGGAAGTGAGGGTATCCGAGATTCAAGTAAATACGACCGAGGCCCCCAAACATCAATACCCTTAATAACCCGGCATCATCCCCTGTCCTATCCCATCGATACAACCTCTTTCAGCTATCGTATAAACCCTCACAGCACCCTACCTCCCTCCCTATATAAAACACACAAAAAGCACAGTCAGGAGAAGTCAACACCGCCCTTGTGCCATCGCAACAATAGAAAAAAAAAGCATCAGCCAAAAACGCGCGCGACAATCTTCCCCGTGCTTTCTCACTCCAACCAGGCCCGTTTTGTTTCTTCTCTCCTCCATCTCTCTACTCGCTGTCAATGTCCATATCGGACGCGTCCTTGGCCCGCCGTGACCTCGTCGATCGCGTTGAGCGCGTCTGGGCGAGAGCGCTGGCTTTGGCGGCTGGTTTGGCCGCGGCCGCTGCCTTGCCCTTCGAGGGAGTGGTAGTCTTGCGTCCGTTGGACTTGGGCAGCTCAGGCTCGTCCTCTGCTTCGGATTCTGGGGCGTCATCATCATCATCGTCGGGGGCTGTAGGAGCCCCTTCTGCAGCACCTTCTGCGGGACTATCCTCTGCCTCTTCTGGTTCCTCTTCCTCTGAGGGTGCATCCGAGAGCTCGGATCCGTCGTCTGAGTTGTCGCTCTTGTTCTCGTCCCCATCCTCGTCGCTGTCTTCGCCTTCCTTCTCATACTCCCACTCCGCCACACCTTGTAGCATTTCTTTCTCATCTTCCTCGTCGTCCCGTTCCGTATAAATGGAGACCTTGTGAGCTCTGCTACTACGACGACGCTCTGAAGGAGGCGGTGATTCCCTGGAAGGCCGGGATTTCCTAGGCTTCGCGACCTTCTTTGCTTTCGGCGTCTTAGGCTTCGCCTCGCGCTTTTCCCGGATCACTGTTTTGATTTGGGTCCTAGCCCTCTTTGCCGGAGGGTCATGCCTCTCGCCTGTGGACTTGCGTTTCTGGACGCAAGAGTCAGTTCTCTGATGGAGTATTGCGACATGAAGCAACTAACCTTTTTGCGATCCATGGCTCTGATGAGATCATCAAGCTTCTCATCCATCTCGTCTGGAATGTATTGCTTCTTTGCAATTTCTTGTGCCACCTCGCTGGAGGGAAGGGCCTGGTAGAGTCCAGTCGGTAGGCGAAGCTTCCCCGGCCAGGCCTGGAAGCTCCAGTTCCTCTTTTCTTGCCACTTTCGAATAACTGCTTGAGCAAGGTCGCTCAGGACATAGAGCCTCTCGCTCGCGTCCGGGTTGAGGCCGTCTCGAGTTTGCTTGACTCTCTCAGCGTACTTGTAGATCAGTGAGATGTTGTCCTCCGAGGCCACAACATTCAGATAAAATAGGAAGTAGTTGGCAAAGTCGGCGAGGTCATCAATGTTTGAGCTGTAATCAGGATGGTGTGCCAACAAGGGGATGAATCTGCCCATCATGGCCTCCAACACGGGTTTCTTGGCCTCGGCATAATGTCGCACTCGGGATCTGAGCCAGGTCTCTGACCGATTCTTCAGCTCTGGTACAGGCTCAAAGGCCCCCAAGAACAACATCGTGTAGAATCTTGCCTTGAGTCGACCCCTTGCAAGGTAGTTTTGGAGTTTCTCTGTAAACCGACGGCGCACCTGGACCTCAGTGTCCTGAATGAGCTCCGCTAGCTTGTTGAAGCCTGCAGGGTCAAACTGATCGTCATATTTCAAGACGGTGCATAGTTTTAGAATCAGCTGGCCTGCAAGGAGTCTAAGGCGTTTCCTGTGAGCCATGGGCGTCGTCTTGTCCTTGCAGAACTCTCCTTCGGAGACAATCAACATCTTGAGCAGCTTGAAGACCGGCTTCACTCGCTCTTCGGCATCGGATTCCTCCTCATTCGCGAGTACCTGGTTGACTAGAGTCTTAAGGGAGAGGCACTTTGCTTGAAGCTCCTCATTCATGTCGGCATCTTCAATCCAAGTCGCCTCGGGATTCTCGTCGTCGGTTCGGACTTGACGAAGTATTTTCTTGACGGTCAATTCGTGAATTGCATCATCAAAGTCCACTGTAACTGTTGGCGCGAGACGCTCCAGCTGGCTCACTGCGGTCAACTTATTGAGGAAGTGTGGCGAGCCGTAGTCCAGGTCCTCCATGACCTTTTGTAAGAGAGTGGTAGCGGTGACCTTGCTCTTGTCGTCATTCTTGGCAAGGAGGATATTGACTGCATACTTTGCGGCCCTGGGTGGCGTGCCGTAAAGCGCGTAGTCCATAAGCACCTGTATGAACTTCCGATCGTGGGTTATGTCGTCGGGGTATCTCTTTGCATATGAGGAGTACGCCTTCAGAATATCCACCAAGCCCGGTCCGTTGGCCTTGCTCTCTGATGGTACCTGCTCGATAATCTCCTTTCGCAGGTTCTCTGAATGGGCCTGGAAGAGATCAGGGTTTCGCTGCGAGATGTCGTTGAGTATCTCGTGAGCAACCGCAGCGAAACCCTCCTTATCGTTCTTGGAGTAGTCCATGATAGTGGCCAGGTGGCTGAGATTGAACATCATCGGACTGGACCGATAGAGGAGAGGAATAAGCGTGTCGAGACAACTCGCCGCCGTGCTGGCTTGAACCTTGATAATCAACTCGTTAACGGCTCTTCGGATCGTCCTGAAGTCGTTATTGGAATCGATAGCGAACTTGAGCAACTGGTAAAAGCGGCGTTCATTGAACTTGGCAAACTTTTGAAGATCGCTACGGACCTTGAGGGGATCGGGGAAGAAGGTACCGAACCACTCCATCGTCCTGTTGAGGCCGGTCTTGACTTTCTCCTCGTTGGTATCAATGACGCCGCCGTTGTAAGCCTCGCACTGCTGGATGAACACCGCGACACCCTTGGCAACCTGTGGCTGACGGGCCTGCATCGCGAAGAAGGCCTTCTTTGCAGGCGCGTCCAGGAACTTGAGCATCAAGAGAATCCTCTCAGCTCGAATCTTGTCCTGGTCAGCTTGACTGTTGCTCAGCTGCGACTGAGACCCTGCGGCGGCGGCCTTGGAGCTCTTGCCCTTGACTGCTGGGTACTTTAGGGGGACCAGACACTCGAAGATGACTCGGTCCAGGAGGATATTCAGATCAGGATCGTTGGCATAGAAGGCGTTGATGATCCGGGAGGGTACTCCAGCCAAGCAGGCCGTAACGGCTTCCTGTCCATCTGCAATTTCGCCTGCGCCAACGGCCCAAAGCTTCCCGAGAAGGACCATGGCGTCAACACGAACGGCAGGCTTGCGATCACGACAGCGGTCCGCGAGGCTCGCGAATATTGATCCGTCCTTCTCTACACCGCCAATGGCACCCAGCTTCAAGATGATGTCGCGGAAATCGAACAGCTCAATAGCCTTGACAGCAGCCAGTCGAACCTTCTCTTCGCTATCGTTAAGCTTATCGGCCAAGCCCCTGACGAGCTCGCCCTCTTCCTCACGACTGAGACCTATGCCACCGGCGGAGGTGGATAGGATAGAGCCAACAGCCGAGACCCAGGCCGCACGGATTATTCCCGTCTTGTCGTTCTTTCGTCCAACGAAGTTGCGATATGCCACGTGATGGGTTTGGGCAAAAGACTGCGGTGAGTATGGCTTTGTTAGAACATTATCTTCCGATGATGCAATGAGTGCTTCATCTAGAAGCCTGAGCGGAGGGTAAGACACTGGATCAAGCGTTGGGGGCGTCGGGGGGCCTGCGGCACCAATACCAGAAATCATGTCACCAATGGTCTCGGTTGCGATTTGGCGCAAGTGGACGTTATCCGCAGAAAGCTCAGCCTCGATCTGGGGAACAACATTTTGGAGAATAGCGGGGGCAGCTCGCCAGAGTTCGCGGATCAGGAGATGAGCTTGGCGGAGGCTCTTCAGGTCGGCGTCGGATGGTCCCGAGTTGCCGTCTTCATCATCGGAATCGTCTCCCTGCCTATGTCCGTTCGACTTGGTCGCAAATCCAGAGGCATTGAGGATCACATCACTGAAGTATTGGCTCACGTAGCGAGCCATCTTGTCAGAACATCCGTTACAGATGTTCTTGGCCATCACATATGCTGGTGGCTCTGACTTGATCAGGAGAGTTGACTGATTTCCGTTCTGCTCTCGGCTCCGATTGCCCCCCGGGGGAGCGGCTCTTAGGAATTGGCTAATGATGGCATCGATAACAGATGCAGACACGCTGCCCGACTCATCGATCAACTGCATGAGCATTTCGGTAAGGTGGATTTCGACGTCTTTGGCGACTTGCTCTTCCGAGGCGGCCTTGGAGTTTGATGATACGCCATCGAAGGTCGAGTTGAAGAGACGGAGCAGAAGATCGTCGGCGCCGTGGATTTCGGTGATGAGTAGAATACTTTTGACGTCAGTGAGGGACATGAGGACGTATTTGTGCTGGCTGTCGTAGGGGTTGGTGGGATCATGGAGAGCGGGCAGAATATCCTTGACAAAAAGAGTAAACATCATCTGTGTCGTGTCGTTAGCTTAAAATTCGAGTCCTCACTGGGCCTGCCTGTCGTCCTCGATGGGCCGCACCTTGAGTTGATCATCCGTGAAGGGGGCATCAGGGACGTATAGCCGCAGAATGTCGACCAAACAACATGCGGTGTATGCCTTTACACCTCGGTCCCTATGCTGGAGGAAATTGCGATGCCCAAGCTTCGTGGCGACTTTCTTGAGAGAATTGAGATCGGTTGCTCCCTGGTCAAGATCGGCGAGCTCCTTTGACAGCCTTTCTAGACGACCCAGCAAGGTGCCGGTTGGAATTGGCTTCGCGGGCCTCCACGAAAGCTCCTCATCAAAATCCAAGGTACGTTGCTCCACCTCTTCATCTTCTTCCGAATCCTGGTCATGATCCTCGGGCTCAGGCTCCTGTTCTTCCTGATCCTGCTCCATGACCTCCTCTTCCTCTTCCTCCACCTCAACGGGCTTCTCGGCGCGTGCGCGACGACGCGCCATGATGCGCAATGTCTGAATCCGGCTCTGAAGCTGTAGTAGACCGAGTACTGAGGATGCGCGAGGTGCGCGTGGTCGTGGCCCGGCGTGTGGTGGTGCTGGAAGCGGTTGCGGTCAGGGAATAATTCGAGTCGTGACGAGGGACCGTTGTTGGGTGGCGCGCGACGACAGGATCACCGCATGGCATGCGGCACGGCGAGAGTAGCTTGGTCGCTATCGAGACGGCCTTTGTCGAGCGCCCAGCGACGACCTTGAGAGGACCGTAATCGAGGGTTGAGGAAAATTGGGAGCTTTCGAGGCGGATATTGTGCAGATGGGATGGCTGAAGGTGGAGGGTTGCTGAGAAGGAAGTTGATAACTAAGCGGAGGCGTGTTCCGTAAGGTAGGTAGGTGTGCCGTGCCTTGCGTGCGCGCGACGCGACGGGGGGGACCTCTCCACTGGTGCACCACCCCACGCAACGGCAAGTACCTCTTGGGGCATGCAGGCGGGACTAAAGAGCTGAAAAGTGGCGCCCCCGCCAATGTCAGCAACCCAGTTTCTCAGGAGCAACATTGAAAGGACTCGGATAGTTGCATAGCAACGACAATAGGTAGGTACCTAGGCAGGTAGGTACGTTCGGACAGGTGCGCTCAGCCCGACACGGCAGGAGTTGCTTCAACATGCTTCTATCCAATAACCTCCATTGCCCGTGTGGCGTGTGCCCGTGTCTGTTACTCGCATGTTCGAGAAGATGAATATCGAACCGCATTCGACGACGGCTGCGTATGCATGTTGCAGCAAATGTCGAATCAAATGTCGAAAAGCTTTACTACAAGTCGATATTCTGATCAGATCCATCTTGTTTTTGTTCTAATATTATGCAGGACCGATGAGTACTTTTCCCTCGAAAACGAGTGTCGATGTTGACGATGCAAGTGAGTGAGTGGACTTGTTTGTGTGCTACCTCGTTCACCCTCTCCTTTCTCTCCGCCAGGACTCGACTATTAGAAAGAATATTCCTAGTGGAACAATAAACAGTCGATTGATACGTTCTTTGTACGTGTGAATTACACAACTCACGTGAAATGTGCATGTGGGCCATCCATCGAGTGATTAGGTACTAACGTAGGTAGGCTCTCATATTTGATACCAGATATCCAACATATCCCATGCCTCACTCAAATCGGTCGTTGATGTTGTCGACCTATTCCGTTCACAGACTTGTCATTTTAATTTTGGCCTGGTAACGGAAAATAAATTTGAGTTCTCAAGTATCTAGGAGATATGTCCACAAATCATGCGCCCAGTTTGAATATACTCCCTCTGCCGTCTTGCTTCTACAAGGTCAAACAAATAACCTATATAACCCACCCTCTCAGTCGATTCCCGATCATCCCCCCTTTCTCTCCTAGATCATTCCCCGGGCAGGCACACATATCATATATACATACACGCACACACATGCGTCGTGGCCGCACTGGTGATACTCCGGCCGTTCCATCACAGCCGTTGATGTACGACGGCCAACATGTTTGCCTCATCTCACCGCTCGGCGACACGGACGCACGAGGTGGGGGGTTCCTGGCTGTGCCTCCCATCCTGGATCGTCTCCGTTGTTTCGGCCTGGGGCTGGCTACCTTGTAGCAGACATTTCGATAGGTAGCACAAGTTTGACTATGTCGTTTGCCGTCTGCCGAATCATTTCTGCAGCGTGGAGATGGGGGGAAGAGAGATGAGAGCCAAGGTACTACCTAATACCTATAGTGAGGACGGAGTTCCCGTTTGTCTGCCTTGCTGTATTGTTGGTTAGGCTTAGTTGGTCGTCTTTCCCCGAGTACAAGTTGAAGTGGTTCTCCTCGAACAATCTCCCTCCATCCACCGTCATTTCCATTCGGATCCTATTTCTTCTCTTCTTCCAACATTACTTCTTTGACCTTGGTCGTTCACACACTCTCTCTCTTTCGTCTGCAAGCTCATCTACCCTCGCTTTTCGTAAACGGCAAAGTAACCCGACGAAGAATAGTCAAGTGTAAGTAAGTCTTGTCCTCAATATCAGAACCGCTTGAACCGCCTCAATGGAGAGCAACTCAAGTCTAAACCACCACCAACTACCCCCTTCCCCTTCCCTCCATTGCCCAATTTCATGCTCTTGAACTATTCAAATTCTTTACCCCCATTCTTAACCCCCATTCAAAGGCATTTTCGTGTGTTGAATAGATCACTCTCACCTCACCACCTGCCCGCACCCGTCAAACGCTGGTGGCCCCTGATTCTTGCCAACCATCTTGCAGAGAAATCGCCCACAACAACTCACAGCATCCGCGCTTCATTTATCTGCCCTCTCATTGAAGCATTCCTGATTATTAAGATTTCTGCCTGATTCTTCCCATTTATTTTCCTCCGTCGCGAGAGCAACGTGCGCACCTCGTTTGTTTACCTCTGATTCACGCGCACATCCCCCCATCTTCTCCCTCTCCCCTCTCTCTCTCCTCTTCTCACCTCGTCCACAATTTCTCTCCTTCTTCATCACTCATTTTCAACTCACTTCTCCCGCATCTTCATTCTGACTTTCGTTCCTTAACAGAGCCTACGCTCCCTCGCAAACATTAGGTAATGTACTACACAATGCCCCTCGTCGCTCATGTTCCCCTTCTCGCATCATCATCATCATCATCTCCTCTTGCAACCATCTCCCCCGTGTCACCTCGCATCCGCCGCGCAAACATATTCCCCTCCATGTAGCAGCTTGCCTGAGTACGAGTGCGTGGCATCGTGCTAACCTCCCCAACAGACACGCTCGTTACCATTCAGCAAACACCTGTCAACACCACTCCAAGTAAGCCACGCACCCCCATGATCTGTTTCCCATCCCCGAAACTAACATGTCATCCCTAGTGGCGAGCGTAATGGATGTCGAAAAGGCCGAGGAGGCCCCCAAAGTGTCCAAGTTCACCGAGCTCAAGACCAAGCTCAGCACCATGTTCACCCCCAAGAAGTGCGCCATCGGCTTCGTCACACTTGTCTGTCTCTTCGCTGTCATGTTCGGAATTGGCGTTCTCGCTGCCTACTACAGTATGTTCTACCCAGCTTCCCCGAATCACCGCTTATCATTTGGATACTGACTCGAGCACGACAGCTGAGAAGGAACTTCACTCGAACGACGATGTAGTCAGCGTGATGGAGAAGGCTGCAGCTAACGCCAACCATGCCCTCGTTGATCGCGATAACGGCGAAGGTGTTCCCATCCCCATCTCGTGAGTTCATCACCACACTCGCAACAATCCAAGTTTCTCACATCTAACCCCAATCCGACAGGACCATCTACAGCATCAGCCACCCTCCTAGCAAGACCACCACGACCGAAACCGTCACCGGGACCGTCTTTGTCACTGAAGTAGAGCCGTCTCTTTCCGTCTCTGTCGCTGTCGTCGAGAGCTCTGCTGAGGTGTGCGAAATCGAGGTTTTCACCGTTACCCAGAGCTACACCATCACCGTCCTCCCCACCCCTGCTGAAGACTCTGCTGCTCTTGGCGATGCTACCATCATTGGGGACCCCTCCACCGTCACAGAGGATCGGACTGACCTCTCGGGCGGCTTGCCTGATGCCACCGTTTCCGGAAACCCGTCGACTGTCACCAACTTCCAGACTGACTACTCTGGGTCGGATGGTCTCCCTGACGCGACTGTCCCCGGGAGCCCCGAGACTGTCACCGACCTCCAGAAGGATTTCTCCATCAGCAGCGGCCTTCCTGATGCTAGTGTACCTGGTAATCCCTCCACTGTCACCAACGTCCAGACGGATTACTCCATTTCCAGCGGTCTCCCTGATGCCACCGTTCCAGGCAACCCCACGACCGTCACCCAGGTCGAGCAGAGTTACTCCGTCACCGGTAGCTTCCTGACCGTCGTCACCGTCACTGATCTCTACCCCCCGCAGCAGGAGATGAGCACCGTCACCGAACTCACCACCGTCCAGAGAACCATCACCAAGACCAAGTCAGGCGTCGTTATCACCGTTACGGACTTGTACGTGCCCTCCGCCACGCCTACTAGCACCTTCACCAAGGTCGTCACCGAGACCAGCGGCGAGGCTTCCACCTCTACCAAGACCATCCAGGTCCCCGCGCCTCCCTACCCGACCACCAACAACACCATCCCGTCCGGTCTCTCTGGCACCTTCACCGTCCTCCCCACCCCCACGACCCCCGTCGTCGTCTCTGGTGGCAACAAGAAGCCCGAACCTCGCGGCTGGGGCGGCAGCAACGGCACCACCAACCTTGGCTGCGCCGTCATGCTCATCGCCGCCGTCACGATCTTCCTGTGAAGTCCGGAGGCCGGTTCAACGACGATCAAGAAAAGGCGGGGACATTCCAGACTACAGTTTCCGCAACCTTGGGGGATTCTCAGCACCGGGCGGGACGAAGAGCGGGAATCTCTACATCTTTCTTGCTCGCCTTGGAGAGATGTAGTAAATGGGCTGGCTTTTCGGTGAATTTTTTTTTGGAGTCTCATCGGTTCAAAATCTGGCGTGGGAACTGGACATGGGAAAACTTGACGGGGATCTGTACGCTTTGATCTTGAGTTGTGTTGCGTCTGAACAAACCTAGGTAATCGAGGATGAGGATAGGGGGAGCTAGGTATAGATTCAACAAAGCCAAGTACTGCCACAACAGAGTCCGTTCTAGTTGAGATACCCAGTCAACTAGATTACCTATATTGTATGGTACCCGGTGCATTTTGAGATATGGGGTTACGCGACGGTGCTTGGAATGCTTGCAAGTCGGGCTCACTCATCTTGACGTCGGACCGCCGAACGGCGACGATACGTAAAAGAGAAATGTCCAGGTCCTGATTGCCAAGTCTGTCTGTCATATCAACCTAACGCCTCGCACTGTCCCTGAGAATACCCTTCGCAGACGCCTTCAACAACCCCTCCGTTTCCTGTTTTCCGTCCTACCTGGGCTGGTCTTCCTATACCCCCTTGTGCGCTGATGGTTGAGAATAAGCTCGCTAGTCATCATCTCTCTCTTCTTATCTTGGCCCACGTCTGTCCTGCTCTGCTCGAGCCTGTCGAGCCTTCCAGCAATCACGAATCCGAGTTACCGCCTTGTAGAGGTCCTTGTCCGAGACTCGGTCATTGATGCTTTCAAGGACGCTCTGGATCGTAGACTTGTGATTAGCCTCACTCTTGTCATCCCGGAAGCGCACAATGCGCCACCGGCCTTGGTCGTCGAGGTTACACTCGACGATGCGGTCATTGAGAGGATCGCCAAGCCCTTTGAGAATTTCCCATTCATCTTCGGTAATAAACACTTCATTGAAATACTCATAACGGTCTGGCCCACTATCGCCCTTGTAGACAAGAAGCTCTGAATGGGGAACGCTGTCGTAATCGGTGAAGGGCTCGGGTATACCCTCGCGTCGCTCCCACTCATCGGGTTCGACAATCGGAAACTTGAGACGAAGACGGCAGTCGACGGTGTTTTCCTCCGGAGGCTTCCATTTGAGGATGTGTGGATCAGTGCCGTGCTTGTAGGGCGTGTTGCGACAGGTGAAGATGAGGCCATCGTTTCCATGCCGGAGTTTGGGCAGAACTTGTTTGAACATCAATTCGATGCCGTAGGCGAGCTGGAAGGGCTTCATCTCGACAAAAAACGGCTGGAATCGTCGCTCCTCTGGGAAGGCATTGAAGAGCTGGACGTAGGGCGTGTAGAGTCGCTCCTTGAAGTATGCCAGTCGCTTGTCCAGTGTCCGATCCATGAGTTTGTTTCCATCCATAACGAGGCAATCGAAGACGAGGAACCGCGGTTCTTTCTTGCCGTTCGACAGGCTGTCCCAGACCAGTTCACCATCGACCAACGTTTCCGTGTGGAAGGCCTCCTGGTTGTTCTCTAGTGGAAAGTGAAGGTTTCTGTTGGTGAGGAACCAATAGTCGTTTTTGCGATCGATCAGATAATGTGCCTCTCCGCCCGTTTCGTCGGTTGTTGAATAGAGAAGATAGCGAATGCCATCTGATTTCTCACAAACATAATAACTAGCAATCAATGATTAGCGTCAGACGAGAAGGAAACGCATGCCCGACATCCTCTAACGGAGGAGCGACGGGGACAGCTTACTCCTGCCTGGTGAGCTCGTCTAGATGTTGGCGAGCGAAGCTCACAGGTTGCGCCCCGGGGAATCCGGTCTGATGCCGACCTAGAAGGCCAGCGACCTCCTTGCGCATGTGGTGGAGCAGGTCCCTTTGTGCTCTAACACCCGGCTCAGCGATGGAGGCGATGGGACCATCTGGTGGTTGCTCCATGATGGCGAAGCTATTGTCCGTCAAGAGATGGAAGTTGTGGAGGGATTAGAAACGATGAATTGGAAGCATTATGATGCGGGCGCCGTAAAGGTGCCGCTTTGGCATTCAAGTGTGAGTTCCTTTGATATGTTGGTGTTGGGCGGTAGGTATGGTAGCTAATTGATGAGGTTGGGAGTTTGGGGTTGCGATTGTCGTGACTGGTGCACGACGGGTACCAGGGCTTATCGATAAGGTACTTAAGGTAACGGACGGGACCGGACCAGCACGCCTACCCAGGTACCTACCTACCTAGTTATAATAAGAGGAGCTGCCAATGAATTCAAATAAGTAAAAGACCTTGAGATATATAACTAAAAAAAGAAAGCATAGCAAATGGTTAGAGGTTTTAATGGGTTACGTGATACTCGGTCATCTAGAAACTTGGGATGGCTATCCACCTAAAAGCTCATAGTTGAGTAATTGCACCTTACTGACCTACCTAGGTATACCTATATCCATGGATACATAGAGGGTAAGTGAGGTCTCGGCGGTTAGGCCAGCGCCGAGGTACTGACAGTATAGTAGGTAGGTAGGTAGGTAGGTAGGTAGTTTTCTATAATGGAGACCAGAGGTTTCATAACCCATCTTCTGCGAGTATAGATGATCACCTACCGATTCAGCGCCGCATGTGTCCGCGCCAATCCCAACCCCAACACCCTCATTTGATCAAATCGCACAAATGCCAAGAGGCTCTGCTGTAGAATTTAACACACCCAGAGGCAACTGGAAACGCCGTCACCGAGGGAACCGTCAGCTCCATGAATTAAGTTGAGTTGCCTTTTCCCTTCCCCTTTTTCTCTGCTCACTGTGACAACAGCACCCTCCATCATGACTCGTCGATCTTCTCGACCTCCGCTCGTGCCTCCTCCCACTGTAGCTTGCTTTTCTTCGCCCATTCAATCTGGCTCTGTGCATAAGCGAGCTGTGAATGATAGTTAGCAGGCCGTCTTTTGTTGGATTTGACCGGGAGTTGTCACGCTTACCATATATCGCCGCAGGTCCTCTTCCTTATCCTGCTGGAATCTCTTCAGATCTTTCAGAACACTTGCACTAGCTTCCTTGACGTCTCGCTCCGAGGCCACCTGAGCTAGTTCTAGTTGGCCAATGCTCTCCCTCGTCTTCCCGATCAGGTCTCGTCGTGTCCGCTCAGGGTCCACGTCCACGACGCCTTGAACGGCATGACGGATCGGGCCAAAGATCTTGTTCGTTATCGAGTTTCCGCTGGGCATCTTCTTATGAGAGGGAACACTTGTACTTCGCTCTGGTAGTCCTTGGCTGGCCGAAGGTGCTGACGAAGGGAAATCCCCGTGGGTCGGTGGGAAATCAGAGTCGATAGATTCAGTATCGTCTTGACCGCCATCCCGTCGCTGATAAGAGGAGGGCTCCTTAAGACTCGTCGATCGCTTCGGTGGGGGGGAAATTTGCTGGCTGCTCGATAGGTAGTTCTCGATCCGTCGGGCTTCGGCCTCGCTGCGCTCGAGTTGATCAAGAAGAGCTCGCTTCTTGTTCAATTCCTCTGTGGTCAGATCCTGCTGCACCCGCTTGAGGACTCGATATCGCAAAACACTTCGGACAACTCCCGCGAACTGAGCGTGCTCTCGCATAGGTTCAGCAAAACTGGCGCCCAGAGAACCCGAGAGTTCCTCCGTGGCAATATATGAGAGATCGGCAGCCTGGCCGACTCTCTCGATAGCCGGGCCGAGCGAAGGGGCTTGCTCGGACACGGCGAATGCATTATAGACAGATCCTAGCTCACAAAGGTCGGCTGCCAGAGACGACAGATGACTCAGGGTCCGACGGTTCACCTTTTCCATCGGACCCGTAAGGAGGTTCTCTAGCTCCTTGATCGAGGCCTCGTACGAGATGAAGTATGGGTCTAGCTCTTGTTCGCTCAAGGTATGGGATTCGGGAGGGAACCGGCCAAAGGCATGCGGACCTGCCTGTATGGCACCGGAACTCGTGTCAGCGTTGGGCCCAGCAACGGTCTTGAGCTTCGCCGATGCTGCCGGAATGGGGAGGTAGTTATGGGCGGGGCTGGGGTTCGCCGTATTCAAGGGGGGCGCTTTCAGAACCGACTTTGGAATAGATGCGACCGGATGAGAATGAAGAACCTCACTCTGTGCTTAGGTTAGCCAAGAAAAGGAAGTAAGACGGTCGTTGTCGGGTAGACGCACCCAGCTAGCATTAGGGTCAAGGAACCTCCACCAAACCCCATCCGTCCTGATATTTTCCATCCGGCGACAGCGATTCAGAAAGACTGCTAGCATGCGCTTCCGCAAATCAATGATCTGCTGGTCTTGCTTTGCGTTCGTCGGGTTCGCGGCGTAGTCGGCCATCGTGTGCTTCTCGGGGATAGGAGGAACAATCAGAGTAGGGTGAAGTCTAGTCAGGGCGTCGCGCAGGGAGGCAAATTCGGAGTACCGGCGTCGCACTTCAAGGTCCTTTCTAGATATTAGCAGCCAGCGAGTACGAAAATCATGGTGAGAGGCATACCCCAGTCTTTATGGTATACACGATGTACCTGCCACCGCTCTCGAGGCTTTTCCCAGCATCGGTAATGAGGATGGGCAAATCGGGGTTCTCATATAATATCTGTTCGATGCGACTGTCGTAGCCGCCAGGCTTGCGCCGAGGACCACCATCATCTCTGGAGATGACTTCCTCGTCACTCTCGTCATGGTCTGCGCCATGGCCGAAGCGACCACGATATTGGTCATCGTCGCTACCAGAAGTCGGGGTGCGGGGAGCTTCAAAATGCTGATCTGAAGGATTGCAAACGGTGTTAGTGGTGCCTAGGCCGTAGATTGAGAATAGCATTGAAGTAATCATCTCGCGCGGTCGGTCGGATACGGTGCACTAGGGAGCAAAGGAGACTTACAGCCACGGGAGGTTGGCGAAGTCGGGTTTACAGAGGAACTCTGTGAGTCGCGACGGTCGAAACTGGTCCCATAAGGGTTGTTGTCTTCTTCATCGTTCCACATGGTGAAGGGTACCGCTGGCTTCTGCAGTTCGCAGCTGCGGCCAGAGAGTCAAAGACCCGGGTAGGAACCTTTTTATACGGGAACCTCGGTGGCCTGCCCTGGTTATGGTTTAAGTTGGAGCCTGGCTCAAAGGGCGCCGTGGCGGAGGAGGCGAGCTCCAGTGGTGCCGAGGATGCTTGAACGGATCGATGCTCCTGGTGGGGGGGGGGGAGAGGCGAAGGCGTATGGGGTGACACGAATGCAGAGTAGGAGGGAGATGTCGAAGAAAGATTATTCAGGTGAGGAGGATGGATAGAGGCGTATCGCCATTCTCTAGCCGCGCGTTCAAATGGTAGAGCGGGCGTGGAAGAATGGAAGCTATCGTCGCGGTCGGCGGTGTCGGGTGGATAGGTAGGTCTTGTCTGTAATGGGGATGGATGGCTTGACGTTGAATGGGGTTGGGTTATGTTTGGCTGGGGCTGCTGGCTTGCTGTCACTGAGGGGGGGGGGGGGGGCTAAAATGGTCAATGGATGGTCAAGCTTTTG
>JABFFI010000703.1:0-39651 GCA_013623725.1 Fusarium robinianum | reverse complement strand
GCTGCTGCTGCTGCTGCTGATGTCGCCGCCCTGGACTGCTGTCGCCCGCCCCCGAAAGAAAGACATTTCGGACACGACCGATCCCAAGGCGCTGGATTGGGCTGGCCTGGCCCTGCACTCGGGGGGGGGGGGTTTTGTTCGGAGACCGGTTCCCAGGAGCGCTGCTGACCACCCATGGGAATTAAAAAAAGAACACATCGAAAGAGGTCAACCCCCTTCCAGGCAGGGGTCTCTGGGGAGATGTAATCGGGCACGGGGGATTGAACGGATTGGGTGGCAGCTAGAAGATGTCAAATTGGTCCCTTGTTGACGCTTTAGGGGGACGACCTCTGGAACTCATTCCCCGGGCTCAATACAGAGACGGAGGAGGTCAAGGCTTTGACGGGGTATTATTAGCATGGAGATCCGGATGAGCTGTTGTCCCCGTCACCGTCGAAAACTCGCAACCATGTGCACTCAAACATGGAGCATTACAGGTGGGGGGTTGTTGTCTCTCCGCAGACGGGACTTCCAGGTTTCCAGGTTGCGTCGAGAGATGGTGGGGTCTCATTAACATGGGGGGTTTCGAGGTTGGAGGGTTGGAGTAGGTAGTAAACAGTGTGATCTCATCCCAGACGCCATTGTAGCACTGTCCCTGAATCGTGGTTGCGCAGGGAAACTTGACCCTATGACAGGAGGAAGTGAGTCAGACAGCACAGTGAGATATCCTTCTCCTCACACGGGAAAGACACCTCTTCTTGAATCGTAACAGCTTTGATTGAACAATTCCCAGGTTGATTACACCTCCACACCGGCACCGAGCCAACCTCAGCGACATGTGCGAGCACGAGTCTCTGTTCCCCATGTCCAACAATTCCTGAGCTTTGATGAGACCCGTCAGGGGGGCATTAGTTGACATGGACGGACTTGACGACGCCAGCATTCGATAGACTGACTCCTAGAGGAGAGAAGCATTGACGACGGATCTAGTCCGTTTGATTCTGGCTAAACGTCCAATGCCCTCGAAGCGAATCTCGAAGCGAATCTGTCTCGTCAATTTTTTCCATGTGATGGTCTGCCACCAGTCTCCGCCAGCAAGGATGCCTGTCTTCTATCTATCTATCACCCTCTGGGGGATGGGGGATGGATTGCTGCGGTTCTGCACGAATAATTCTGTCCACTCTCAACTCCCTTCTCCCATCTTCCATCCCACAACACCCCTTCTCAGAACGTTACAGATTGCTGCAAGAGAAGCTCGCCACATACAGCGCATCCATCACATCCGCCCAGAAAAGCCCAAAACCCGCCCCCGGCTCCCGAACCCGCCTCGCCCGGAGCGGCTACACGCCCGCCCGCTAAGGCCCGTCTCCCCTAGGTTCTTTCGATGCTAGGGTGTTCCCGCCGTGATGTTCCTGCAGTTCCGCCCTCACCGACACTTGTTTTTTTTTTCTTGCTCTCTTCTTTCTTTTTAGGGTTGCCCTGCCGGTTGGAGCCTGTTGGAAGCTTCGAAACTTGGAGAACCCGAAGGAGGTAGGCCCTCCCCTTCCGTGGACCCCGACGACTGAACTGCTCTCGACCCGACGCGCGGATCCCCGGAGGATGCGGCTCCCCGGAGTGACGTTCTCGATCTGCAGACGGAGCGGGTTTGACGGCCACTGTGGCGAAATGAGGGTATCTACTGTACGAAATCCTGCATGCTGCGCATTCTTTTACGACCCGATGATGTCTGTCCCCAGCGGCGTCCACTACTATGCACATTCGACGTGTACCCAAACCACCGTCATGATAGAGCCGCTCGCTATGCCCGCCGTTTGCGGATCGTTATCATCGTCCAGGGCTTCACACCCTCTTTTGTAGAAACATCCCGGCCGTCACAAGGGTCTCGTTTGCGTGATGCGATCCGCTGTCGGTAGGTGATATATCTAATCCCTAGGATGTTGGGGGCTGTCTCTTGTCTCATTCATCCCTGTGGTAGTACAACCCGAACCGGCCGCGTTGGAAAAAAAAAATCCGTTGGGGGACTGTTGCTCCTTGACACATTGATCTGGGTATGGTACTACAAGACGATAAGAGACGCCTTGATTCCCGTCCCAATGACGCCAACAACAACAACGGGCTGAGACCATGAAGGTGTCATTGCCCGAAGGCGTGCATATCTCTCCCACATTCCTACGACATCAACCCACGCCGAGAAAAATCAAGGTCGACTCTATGAATAAGGGAAACTGGCAGTAATAATGCCTAGTGACCTTGGAAGGATGGAAGCTTGGGAGGGGGTCGTCGTCCCCATTCTACCCCACGCGACACAACTCCATCAAAACTCCATCGCCTCTGTCGCCTCCATCGCCATCCTCCACTTGTCACGCACGTCGTCACACCAACTCCCACCACCTCTCTTCTTTAGTACGAAGTAGGTAGGTAACCACCTACGACTAGACTACTGGCACACGACAGAAGCCCACGTCAGAACGTCCATGATATCCACATTCACCGACAGCCACGAGCGTCTATCGGCGGCTCCCCGATAGCGCCAACACCCCACCCACTCCCTCCTCTTCCCCTCCCACCCCATCACACGTTTAGGATCGCCCAAGCTGCAGCGCGGATGTCCGTCGTTCTCGCCGTCCCAACCACTTGTGCATGTCTAGCCATCCCGCGCCTCAGCTTCTTTCAAGGTCCGGACTTCCATCTCCACTCGCCCTGCCACGTCTCGAGCGAACCAAGAGCCTCCTCTTCAAGTCTCTCACCCTCTTCCAACTTGACCTCAGACCCTCGGACCCGTCGTGCCCCCACACTCACCGCATCTGCCATGTCCCAGATGCATTCATAACCCCCCCCCTGTCTTCCGGCCCCCGTCGCTAACACACTCACATTTCACATTCATTCCCCCTTGCCAACTCCGTCTTGGACTCCTCCGAGTCGTCCACGATATGCGCTGCAGGCTAGCTAGCCTGCACGTATGTGCCGAGCCGAGAGAGCGAATTGCCATTATGGAGTCCTACCTCGACACTGAGCACGAGATCTTTCTCTCGCGATACTACCCTTCAAAGTCGTCCACCGCCGCAATCACGATAGCAGCCAAGCTCCGTCCGCTCTTCACCACCTTTTGGTGGCAGGGCCCCCTTCCAGCTGAGGCCCTCCTCTCCCCCAAGTCATCTGCTGAGCCCATCTCTCCTGACTTTCTCTCCCAGTGTCAAGGTCCCGCGACAAAAATGCCCTGGCTCATCTTGTGTCGCTTGTCGAATCGGTGAGGCATACCCCGTCCCGTGTCTGTCCCGTGCCCGACCTCTTCCCGCCCATCTTATGCTCCTCAGGCCATTGCCGCGTCCGCCCAGCCTTTTCGCATAGTCGCCAACTCCTCCTTCTCCTCTCGCTCAGACCTTCTTCCTCCGTGCTGCATCAATAAGACTCCGTACACGTGGGCTACTTTACATGCGAGCCCACTTCCAGGCCCTCGTCCTGCCCCATTGATCAGACCTTCCGGCGCCCGGGGCGAACCCGGCCACGGATCCGTGCCTCGTTATCCGGATGAATACTATCCTGACGGGGCCAGGGCGGATACTCCTGAGTTTGATTCCCCCCTATCTTGATTGATTTGTACGGAGTATGGGGTCGGACCCATGCAGACCCGGGGCAACATCACCATCCTTTCTCCTCAAGTCTCCGGCTGTTGTGCTCCGTTCATCGCACACCGCTCACTTGAGGCCCTTGCTGCCGGACGACGAGGAGCTCGGCTAGAAGCCGTCTATCGTCTCCGCTGTTCGTACAGAGTAGTGGTGTGAGAATGCGTCCTATAGCTAAGGTGTGTCGGATACTGTCAATGAGAGAGTCCGCTAGTTTCAAGAGTACCAAGCTCTTGGGGGTAAATTCCAGTCAATGAGAATGAGTCGGCAGTCTAGATCCCGTTTAACACTTTAACACGGGTTGCTAGGAGCATGTATCTGAGTGAGTCTCCGCAACCACAACAATCCATTGTATCGGCTCTGGGTCTACCTATGCTCCCTCTGTGTTCGTCATCCCACTGTCTCACATTCCTAAAGCTTCAGCTGTTTAAGGTCAATCAATACCTATGTACCGTCGCTTCCCCAGAAGCACCTCGACCCTCCAGATGTCTCACAATTGACACCCCCTCTCATGCCCTGAGATCAACCCAAAACTCCACCCGCCATGTGTCCGTCGTGCTTCGCGCGGGGAAAGATCAACGCCGACCCGAACTTACACAAGACCTTGGCTGGAGCCTTACCAAAGTTGGCTTGGCGAGTAGTTGGCCAACTTCAGTTCGCCGACATCGCGTTGGTTGATCACGACAATCACACCTGTCTGTGCAACGGAGTCAATCGCTTCCGGGTCTTATGGCGCACCAGCTACGGCGTATGTGCCCGCCTATGCAGGAAACGGCCTCTGAACTGCTTGCTATATTGAGTCATCTTGGTGGTGTGCACCACGGAGCTGCGGCACCGACCGACGTCACCGATCTACTCCGTACGCCAGCCGAAGTTCGAGATCTGCACTTTGAGGTTCGCCACAACAGCCGCTTGTAGGTTGTCACGCTGCCACACCTCCTAGCCGAAACCAACCGGGTCGTTGTGACGTACGAGCTGGACCCCTATTATCTGTTAAACTCAGAACCTACCGAGAGTATGATACTGGTCCCTGACGCTACGGTGTATACAGTGTCTAGCTGGTAGTTGTTGATGCACTTAGACTCCATGACGAGATGCGACGAACTTTGTGTTTTTCTTCCTTGAAGTGTGGTTGTACAATCCGCGCCCACACACCGAGGTCTTCTAACCAAGGCACACCGTCAGTTTCAGAAGCCCATGCCGAGGTACTTGGCAAGTTGACATCGGCCTGTTTGTGGCGAAGGTCGAGGTCGCCACGAAAACCAGCCAACCCAACTCCACCAGCAGCCTTCAGCGGTTGAGGGTGACAGTATAGAGGCTAGCATGCAGTTCGCAGGAATTCCAGGGCAGCCATATGGCTTGCGGGATTCTGTATATTCAACACTTCGAGGCCCGATTGCTTTTCCTTAGTATATGACACTCGACAAGCATGATGCCCGACAGAAGTCTGAAGTTATCACATGCATGTCTCCTTGGGGTACGGGGGCTCCCCTTTCCAATACAACGAAATTCGCGTTCCGCATTACCCGGAATTTGATCCTAGTCTTGCACTAGGCTATTATGCCAGCGCACTCTGGGATGCTGGTTAGGAAGAAACCGACATCTTTGCTGGACCATGGGGACTAGAGAACTTCCGACCAGTAACCCAAATCTCGTTAGGAAACAAGAGGAGGTTATGTAGGCCACGGAAGCATATGACCCCGTTGTCTTTGACTGCGTCTGAGACTGTGCAGACTGTCTCCTGGCTCCTATCTCCTATGTTCTTCATGATCTCAACTAGAAGGATGTGTTGCAGCCCCTAGGAAACGTAGGAGGGGCTTGTTCTCGCATATCTCTCATGAGACTCGCAGTGAAGTGCAGAAATCCATGCCTTCAAGACCAGATAGTTGGAGCCATGCAAACTTGACGGAAAGATCCTCCCCTAGGCTCGATAGTCTCATTGTCTTAGACCAGCACCGAGTTGGTGCCCTCCTGTAGGTCGAGCCCAGTTCCACGCCTATATTTTCTCCACTTGGCCTTACCTGCCATGAGCTCCTCTTCCATCTCAAGAAGCTTGTCCTCTGCCGCACTTCACTTCACTGGATCCTTGGCAATGGCTTGTAGGGCTGAGGTGGGACGCTTGGAAGGGAGCTCGTGCGGAGTGGAGATAGGGGGGGTTTGGCACCTCTCTGATGGGGACTAGACTGACTTGATAGGACTCTGAGGGATAGAGAATGGGGTCTTGACAACTGAAGACTCCGTGCTGAGTGGAGTCGTGTTGATAAGGATGCTGCTTGTACATTTGACCAACTTTGAAGATATTGATTGAAGAACTCTTAGTCCCATGATCAATCCAGATATTCTCGTACTCGGATAGTCTTGACTATAAGCCCCATTCAACGTGTCAACCAAACGCCCTTCGTCTCTACCCATTCCAATCTTCACAACTTGGCATTACCAATCTTCACATCACCAATCTGCCCATACCGCGCCCTTCACTCATCCCCTCGCTGCCCAGCCGTCATACTCACCCGTTCAACCCTCCCCATACCCCGTAATAACCACCAACTTCCCCAACTCCTCCTCCAATCAATCTCCCCAATACCTACCTACCCAGGAGCCCATGGGTAAGGTTACCGAGATAACCTCTTCGGCATCCTCCCTCCCCCAGGTCTCCACCGGGCGTTTTCTCTATCTCGCATCGTTTTGTCAGCACGCGATCCCGCTAACCCCGGACAGGCAAATTTTTCCTCTCTTCCCAAACTTCATTCGGAAGCCAAGACGCAACACCCTGGTCGATTCTTGGGAATATTTTGCATCCACAGACTCTACGGAGTCCGGGATTCGTCGATGAGTTTCTGATGGGGGGGCGGAAGCGAGGAAATGTTCCGGCGCTCGAGATAATACATAGCTTCGATAGATGTCTTGTTCTTCTTCTCGAACCTACATCTGATAAAGTGAGAGCTTCAGCCAGACATTGAATTGTCTCTGGCATATCCAAACGCGTCCGGACAAGTTTGTCGAGTTTCTCTCTGAAACTTGTCTGGTGAATACAACAACGCTCAATGGCTCGACAAGATGAAGAGCGCGATGCCGGTTCCGGTTCCGGCGACGTGCCGATCGACGTCGAAAAGCTTGGCCGCCAACGACCAGCCGTGTTTCCCTCGATATGGGCCGAATTTGGCTTCGGCTTTTCTCTCCTATGTTCCATGCTGCTCGCCGTGAGTCCAAAGTTTACTGGTCTTTGAACTAAGAGGATCCTAATAGATCAATCGCCTAGGAATTCTTCGTCAGTGGCTTCCATGTCATCCTTCCCCCCTTAGCCGAAGAGCTCAACATCCCCGCGGCCTCAAAGACATGGCCGTCAAGTGTCTTCTCGCTCATCACGGGCGCATTCCTGTTACCCATGGGCCGTCTTGGTGACATGTATGGCGGGTATGTCCTCTTCAATGGCGGGCTGCTGTGGTCCTTCATCTGGGCGATCGTCGCGGGCTTCAGCAAGAACTATATGATGCTCATCTTCTGCCGAGCCCTCCAAGGTTTTGGTCCGGCGGCCTACATGCCCGGCGGGATCATGCTAATGGCCAAGATCTACCGACCTGGTCCCAGGAAGAACCTCATTTTTGCCCTATACGGAGCATTTGCCCCCTTGGGTTTCTTCCTGGGCATTCTCGTTGGGGGTATATCGGCTGAATTCCTGACTTGGCGCTGGTACTTCTGGATCGGCAGCATAATCTTGGGCGTTATCTCTGGGGCGTCCTTGCTTGCTGTGCCTTTCGATCTACACGACAAGCCGTTAGTCGATACCCGTATGGATTGGGGCGGAGTGGCAACCATTGTCCCCGGATTGCTCCTGATTGTGTACTCGCTGACGGATAGCTCGCATGCTCCCAATGGATGGGCCACGCCATATATCATTGTGACCTTGATACTCGGGGTGTTCTGCCTGATCGGGGCTTGGTACATCGAGACCCGTGTAGCGACACACCCTCTATTGCCCGCAGACCTATTCGCAACCAAGTACATGAAGAGGCTGATAATGGCCATCTTTATGTCCTACGGCACCTTTGGTTTATTCCTCTTCTATTCGAGCTTCTATATCGAGCTCGTACTGCACAAGTCACCACTCATCACAGCCGTCTGGTACATCCCTCTCTTCGCGGGTGGTCTCATTATTGGAACTGTCGGCGGCTTCACGCTACACATGCTTCCGGGACGGCTTCTTCTCGTCATCTCTGGAGTTGCGAATACGATCTGTATGCTGCTGTTTGCTTTGATGCCTGAAGACCCAAATTACTGGGAGTGGGTGTTCCCATCGATGGTGTGCGCGACAATGGGTATCGACATCACCTATACGATCAGCAACATCTTCATAACAACAAACCTGCCGCGCCATCGGCAAGGCCTAGCAGGCGCGCTTATCAACAGCCTTTTCTTCCTAGGTGTTAGTTTCTTCTTGGGAGTCGGCGATATCGCAGTTGGAGAAACTTCCCACCTTGGGCTTCGAGAGAGCTACAAGGTGGCCTTTTGGTTATCATTTGGCGTGGCAACAGTTCCATTGCTGCTACTCCCATTCCTCAAGATTGGATCCGCCAAGAGCGATCTCACAGTTGAGGAGCGACAACAGCTCGAGGCCGAAGCGGCGTCGACCAGAAGAGGGTCGGAGGGGGCGCAGGAACCCGAGCCGCAGGAATCAAAGGCTCTTGGTTGAACCGAATTTCGGTAGTTGAAAAGGGTAGTACCGGCAATTGCAAGGAGCTGGGATTAGCGGGATTTGGGAGATGATCATAATGACCTGAAATAGAAAGTTAGAACGTGCCTGGTTTCAGACCATGGGAGAAACGTGTACACCAAGTGGAGTTGCAACCGGGGAGAAGGAGATTAATACGCGATTGAAAAGCTAGAAGGGGGATGGAATAGTCCGTTGGAAAATCTGCGAGGGGGATGAGACAAATTACGGGGACTGCGAGAGATGAAATCTCTTCGCTGGGTCGGTAGTTATCAAGTTGAGGCCAATCGAAATGTCTTCACCAATGAAACGCAACCCTTCAAGGATGAGACAAGAAACAAATCCCGATATCCTGGCAAACTAGCAAGGTAGATAAGCAAGTCAGCATGAAAAAAGAGGCAAGAAACGGCTTGTTGAGCCGCCCTGCCACGGCGAAGGATCCCTTGGGAACTCCATAACTCCCGAAAGGATGAGAACCCGTAGCAGGGATCATAATGACAGAACTTGAGACGAAAGGGCCCGGGCGCCCCCTGCATGAAATGATGTTGCAGTGCCTCTGGAGGAACGTTTCTTGACCTTCCAAGGGTTGACATGGATCATCGCGGGACCAGGGACGAAACGTGGCCGGCCTGCGCCACTCGACAAGCGGTGCGACGGTGGCTGGATCGGGGATGGGACGAGATGGAGGGCTGAGGATGCACAATGAGAGGGCATTGACGGGATGGGATGGGTATGGTTGGCTGGGGGATGCTTGTGTTCTGTGTTTCCTCGTTCAAGGGTTCACAACTGTGAGACCTCTCCATGCTACCAACCGGAGGGCTCCAGTGTCGAGATAACAGCCACGGATTTTTGCAAGTTAGAGGCTTCTATAGTAAAAAGAATATTGTAACTCTATCCAAAATCTTTTTTGACTCTATGCATATCCTGCCATTTTTTTGGTCATTACATCTCAAGGCTCAGGTAACAATATCAACACAGAAGCAGCAGGCGTCTCTAACTAAAGGAGCTCATTTTGATGTCAGTTTTGGCCCCCAAGCTCCTTCTCGACCTGCTCCTTAACCCACTCTCGTACTGCCTTCCAGTCGTTGGAAATGGTGCTCACGCGTCTCTCCTTCTTATCCAAGCCGACAAAGTCTTCCGGCAGCACCTTGTCAAAGTTGAATCCCTCGTTATCCTTGAGAGCGAGTTCGATGGCACCCGCAAACTTGGCGGGGTGAGCCGTCGAGAGTGAGATGTGCGGGATATCGGATCCAGTCCGCTGCACGGACCGAAGGGTAGCAGTGACACCAACAGAAGAGTGAGGGTCCAGGACATAGCCGACCTTCTCGTAGAAGGCCTTGATAGTCTCGAGAGTCTGGGGGTCGCTGACTCTCTCGCTCTCAAACGGACCTCGGGCGTTCTCAAGAATATCCTTGTGAACGGGACCAAAGCCACCCTTCTCCTTCAGATCCTTAAGCCACGCGCTGACTTCTTGTCCAGCCTGCTTCTTGTTGAACTCGTCATCCATGCCCAGAGTGGAGGCGAATTGGTATGCCAAGAACCAAAGGAGTCGCTCGAAGTTGCTGGATACCATGATGTCCATAGCCGGGCTGAGGGTTTCCCGAACTCCATCGTCTTGGGCCTTGTCACCGTTGGCCTCAGCAGGAGCCGGACTCTTCTCGTATCGGCCCGTCTTCCAGAACCGATCAAGAATGTCGTTCTCATTCGTCGCAATGACGAGCTTATCCACCGGGAGACCCATGCGGTAAGCAAAGTAGCCGGCAAGGATATCGCCCTATCTCAAGATGTTAGACAAAATCCCCGGCGAGATGTAAGATAGGGGTTGCTGACAAAGTTTCCAGTTGGCACCACAAAGCGGACCTTGTCGCCGACCTTGAAAGTCGACGACTTTCTCGCCAGAGAAAAGTACGAGTAGAAATAGTAGACAATTTGGGCGAGGATTCTTGAAAAGTTGATAGAGTTGACGGCTCCGAGCTTCAGGGCCTGGTTGGTCTCAGGGTCGCCAAATAGCGCCTTGACAATATCCTAAAGCCACATTAGCCGCTCGTTTTATGCGACTGACACGCTTGATAATTACCTGGCAATCGTCAAATGTGCCCGTCACGGCGAGGTTGTAGACATTTGCATCTGTGCAAGTCGTCATCTGCGCCTCCTGGATGGGGCTGATACGACCCTTGGGGTGCAAGATGACAACTGAGACATCCTTCTTACCCCTGAGGCCGTAAATGGCGGCGGATCCGGTCTATGATACAACGTCAGTCCCTCAATTCAGAAAAAGGTACAGGAGGAGAGCTTACATCACCGCTGGTCGCGCCGACAACAGACAGATGATGCCTATCTGCCAGATTGTTAGTTCCCGAGAATATAGGCCGCGGAGTGCATGCCAGGGTGTTAGCAGAGCGAATCACTGCTCAGAACATACCCTTGCCCTCCTTCCCCTGGTTTTTTCGGACGAGGAAATACTCAAAAAGGTTTCCTAGAAACTGTAGGGCACCTGATACCATGTTAGCTCAACTCCCTCAGCGTGGCTGTTTGAAAACGCACAGTCCTTGAAGGAGTAGCTCGGGCCATGGAACAGCTCGAGGAGATACTTGTTATCCTCAAGGTGCACCAAGGGTGTAACCTCCTCTGCCCGGAAGGTGGAATAACTCCGATCGATGAGACCCTTCAGGTCATCCGCTGGGATCTCGGACCTCGAAATGTACAGGCTGAAAATCTGGAAGGCAATCTCCTGATAAGAGAGATCCTTCCAACTCCGCTGTGCTACTTGTTAGTCTCTCATTCCTCTCCGATTGATCAATTGATGCAGCAATTGAGGCGTTTCTCAGCATTGAGAAAACTCCAAGATTTTGAGACATGAAAAATCGCAAACGTACCCAGTCTGCTGTTGTCGGGATTTCATGAGGCAAGAAAAGTCCGCCATCGGCAGCGAGACCCTTGAGGACAACAGTCTCAAATGAAAGCTTCCAGAAATCAGCAATCGGTCCATGTATAACGGATACTTGGAAGGCATACACCGTAGTCGTTTCCTCTGGTAGAGAGGAAGATTTGTGACTCCGTATGAGTCTTTTCTGTCGAGTTGTTCGCCATCTTGTTGCAATTGATACTGTTGTAATTGTTCCTGTCGCGCCAGAAGAGTTTTACCCCTCCTCAATGGTAGAGGGAGGAACGTTGAAGAGGCAAACCCCCCGCCGGAAGATAAATCGGCCGGCCGATCGGAACCACCACAGGGCGACGGTACATTCATCAAGTCTTGAGCTACCTAGATCCAAACGTACGTGGTATTGTGGAGATAAGTACTGGCGAGCCACAATCAAGTACCACGGACTGCCACCTATGACTTCGCCACGTTCCCGAACCGGGAGAGGAATGGGAAGCATTGTGACTCGCCCGGACCGACGAGAAAAAATCGCGGCCTTTTTTTTCTTTTCTTTCTGCGGCACCGGAGGAGCAATTGGAAGACATGCATGTGGGGTCGAGAATGGGAATGGCTGTCTCTTTCCGATGGCTGGGCGAGTCAGAACCATGGAAGAAGAAAGAGGCGATCCATCGTGATCCATATTCCAGATCTTTTTTATCTGCCCCGGACCTTTCACGTCTCCATCAACAGGGGTGTGTGTTCCCTCCATCCATCCTCCAACACGGGGAAATTTCAAGGCGGACTTTGATACCGAAAATGGGACTGGATGCTAGGTTCTGTATCTCTGAGGGTATGTCTATGCCTCCCTACATCTACCTAGAGCGTTCCTGTCGAAGGGCAAAGCATAATCAAATTAAGGACTCGGTGCGAAGGCTTGGGTAACTTTGTTGACAGTGGAAGGATGGGGTAGGCCAGCCACATCCGGTGCAGCCATTACTCATGGGCTGCAGTCTAAAAGCAAAGCGGATCAACACTACAACCAACTTTTGGGAGGGAAAAAAGAGTGACGTCGAGAGGAGAGGGAGTGTGTGGAGGGTCTTTTTTCGAAGATCAGAATGGAGATCACGTTGGATCCGAACTTTGCTTTTCGCATTTTTTCGCTCTGGTTTTCGCCTTACAGGTAGATTCCAGTTGTGGTGGTGGTTTTGATTACCTAGGTATTGACTTTGAAGCTTCTACAACTGCAGGAGCGACGGGAATCTTCATCGTCATCTCTCCTGCCGTTTCCTGCTAGCACTTAACTTGAGTTTCGACTTTATCTTGTCTACCTTCCTTCCCTACCTCCTCCCAAGTCAAACGCCGGCGCATCTCATCCAAACCCGTCTTCGGGATTTCCCAATTCATCCATCACTTTGTGTTTGTACCCATCCGTTCCTTGAGCAACCATCCTCTTCTCCTTTCCTTTGGCGACGACTCAATCTCATCGACTCAAATCTCATCGACTCATCTCACACTCACTCTCTCCCTCTCGCTTGCATTGGTCTTCCTGCTCTCCTGGGACCTTGCATCTCGTCCGACCCGAAGCCACTTCCGCCGTGCAACGCCGTGCAACGCCAACGCTGCAAGTCCTTTGACCAATCTCGAATCTGCATCTCTGCACATTATCGTCCGCTCCCGACCTCTTCGACCTCTTCGACCTCTTCCTCGGGAATCCTAGTCGCACTGCTTCTGCGAGAGCGCGCTGTCAGGTACGAGCCGACCTCGTTCTCTGGATTCCCTGCGAGCCACGTCGCGCGCATCCTGCGTTTACCTACCACGTCCCTGTTGCGCATCCCCCAAAGTCGTCTTATCAGTCTCATCCAGTCTTGTCAAACCCAAATCCTTCTGTACCTGTGGCTGGCCTTTCGCACGTACCTGCTTGGTACCTGAACGACGATCCTGGCTCAACCATTTGAGCGAAACACTAGGATACCTTGTGCAACCGTCATTAACCATCATTTCACTCACTCAACTCGTCAGTCCAGTCTGTGCTGGCAGAGCCTTCGTTTCGAATTTCTTTCTAACATTCGTCTCCATATTCCAGCCATCCCATCTCGCCCACGTTTGATTCCACCAAGATCCTTCCCGGGTCGTTCCCGCTCGCCTATTCGGGCCCTGGTTCCTGTTCCTTTCTAAGCTCATCGTCCGTCGCCAGCATTCATCCCTCATCTACGGACTACTTCTTCTTGTGTCGCGCAGTTACGGATCTCTCGAACCGACCTTTATCTTTCCATCTTTTTCCTGGACTAGTCGGTACAATCTCTCCCAACGACTCAACCACGCGACCATCCCCCGCCATTCACGATCCCCCGCTACGACACCACTATCAACCAATCTGGCTACCACGCCCGCAGCGCCGCGCGCACCGAAAAGATACACCGACTCAGCATATCATGGGGTGCTAACCCGTGACCCCTAATAAATACCACACCTCCAAGTGCGATAGCAGGTTCTTGATTCTGTCACCCTCGCGCTCGTCGATTGTGCGCGATTCGTGTCGCCCTGTCGGCCCCAATGAGCCAGGCGGAGCTGAATACTCACACCTCTTCCATCTGGGAACCGACAAGCTGAGGATCTGGCCGGTTCCAGATTAAAGCACCACATCTCGCGTTAAGCTATCGATACTCGCTCGGTATCAACGCAGAGCAAAGGGCCATTCCAAGTCCTTCGACCGGTTCAAAAGCCCACCCAGAGACATACATACCTGCGCGCATCACAACTTGGACCAGCCGATATCATGAGTCCACCAAACCACGCCGCATCGGCCGACCGAGGTCATGGAAACGAGGACGTTCAAGTCGACCCTGTCCTCCTGTCCTCACCCGCATCAACACCTCTGACGACGAGCCCCGAGCCGATACCCTTTCAGTCACTGGCCGAACAGAGCTCAACTCCTCTTAGCATGATGGACGACTCTTGTTTCCTTGAAGGCGAACAAAAGACAGCAAATATGAGCGGTGTCGGGACAATGGGCTTTGGTACCGTTGGTGCCAGTGGCGGCAAGCCCGCAGCGCCCAGCGTGTCGCCCGACCAATTGCCTGGCGGTCTAGGGGGTCCGTCCGTCCACATCCCCAGCGCCCAGGACAGGAGGGACTCACAGGACGATGTCTCTGCTGCGGGTAATGGCCACGAGGCACGTGCCGCTGATGATACTGTCAATGCTGCCAAGGGTGCGATTGATTCAGATCCATGTGCCAGTCGACCAAGAGGGGAGACTCGACACAGGGACTCAGAACCGAGGCCCCAGGCCAACGACTCTGGTCTGAGCAGCAACAGTGCTACTGCAGGTGCAAAAGAAAACCAGCGACAAAAGCAGCAAAATCTCATTTCGCCAACGTCCGTTGATACGATCTGCTTGTCGCCCCAAAATAGCATCCCCCCATCCAGCAGCATCGCATCCTCCTTTCTCAGGGGCCAGACGCACCAGCTGGACCAACATAAAACAGAGAGCCAAAATCAGCATCGTCGATACGAGCCTGCCCCAGCTGCAAGAGGGTCAGTGCAAGTGCCAGCACCAGCGCCGTCTGCGCCAGGGATAGAAGCAGCCAGTGGCCACTATAGCGGTAGCGCCACCCGGGACATGACATTCGCTGCCGGCAACGCCCCAGCATCCACATCCTCCACTTGTCAGAAATCCCCTTCCCCTGGGTGTCAGCCAGGCCACAGCAACGTCCTCAACCAAGGCCGGATCCTCTCGCACAACTCTTTCCCTTTGACGTCTTCTCCGCCTCCTCTCCGAGTCGCAAGCGTTCAGCCGGGCACAGTACTTGCCCAGCCGCGCCCGAGGCCCATCGTGCGCACCACTTCCGACTCCGAGACCTTCTCCATCAAACATCCCATCCCCGACATCAACGCACGGTCAGGCGCCTACGTCGGGAACGTCGCCCAGCTAGAGGCCACCGCTGTGAAACTGTCCATGACCAGCTCGATCGATGATGCCATTCGTGACCTTCACACCGAACTAAAGCGATCCGATAGCAGACGATCCTCCATCCTCGCCGCCAATCTCAAGAGAAGCAGTTCCGTCGACGAACAAAACAAACGCCATCCCTCTATCTCGTCCTCCATCGTCTCGATCAACAACGCCGCCCGTTACGGCGGATTCTCTCCAGCCGGATACGTTATGTCCCCGAACCACTCGTTCACGGGCAGACTTCGTTCCGGATCCAAGAATTCAGCTGGACGTCCCGATTTCGAGCCTGACGGGTTTCTGTCACGCCACGGCCCCGGGAAGGCATCTGTGAGAAGCGTCCGCTCGACAAAGATGTCCCTGGCAGAGATCTCTGAATCAGAACCAATCTCCCTTACCCAAGACGTCCTCGATAAAGCCGATCGATCGCCGCCTCTCAAGAGTGCTGCAAACGATTCTCCCCTGCCTGAAGAGCTCCGAGACGCCAATATTCCAGCTACCAGTGTTTTCCGCAACATGATGGGAGACGACGATTTCTTGGAGAAAGGCAAGGATGAACCTTCGCCAGTCTCACCAGTCTCACCAAACGTGAAGACTGGTCTCCTTTCCGACCAGGACCGGGGTAATCGTCGACCCGGGAGCTCTCGTTCTGACACTACCTTCCAGCAGTGTCAAGATGCTTTTGGTGATTTCGATGGTGTGCACTGGGTCCCTGAACAGGATGGCGACCCCTACTCGCCTCCGACAGAGCCAGAGCCTCCGAAGCGCCACATGCCCAGTTCTTCGATAGCTCGGCCGCAATCCTATTTCGACGCCGAGTCTGGTCAGCAAATGTTGTTCTATCCCGCCAAAGTACCTGCCATGATTAATTTGCCCCCGAAGCTGTCCAATAAGCCAAAGGGCAAGGATCATAACAAACGGCGCTCGCAAGTCATGAGCACCATGATGGAAGGGAACCGACAATCCCGCCTATTCGATCCGGAAGGTAACCGTCATTCTCGGGCCTTCGATTTGGATGGGAAACCCCCAGGTCAGGAACCTACGAGGGAGTCCTGGCTGCCCGACCCTCTGGCTGGCCACCGAGAATCCTTCGCGGCCTTGTCGTCGGAGCAACTACCAGCGACTGGAACGGAAAACAGCAAGACAATAAGATCTGTCCACTCTAGCAAAGATGAGGAGCCTGGTGTGGCTCAGCCTGAGACCGAACCTGAACCTGAGCCACTAAGGCGCCCTCGCAGGTTGTCTCGGATGGACCCAGATAAACGGAAGTCCAGGATGTCCAATCTGCCTCCTCAACTCAGAGCGAGTGCTTATTTTGACATACCACCGACGACACAGCCCGAAATCGAAGTCAAGGACGGTTCAGCCATGGCCACACTCGACAGCATCCTCGACGCATCCGCCAATGCTCCGGTCAGCGCCTTTACAGACCACAATTATGCTGGAAAACTCGGCACCGAAGTGTACGGAAAGGAGAAGAAGCGGCAATCCGTCGCTGCGTCAACCATCCTGCAGCCGGAGTCAAACGCAAAACACGCCCGAAAGCGATCCTCATTTTTGTGGCTCGGCAAGCGTCATAGCCACGCAAGCGACGAGAAAGAACCCCAAGCGAGCGCTTCAGACGCTGGTCTCGGCCCGGTGAACGCTGATACCCATGCAAGTGAGAACCAAGCCCTCGCCCGCAGCACCAACGGCGACAGCGACGGACGGCCCGACGACGAACAGAAGTCAACCAAGGACGAGTCAGAGAACGAGTCCGACGAGGAGGCATACTACGGTCCCCCAACCACGCTTCTCGCCGAACTGCAACTGCGAAAGCAGCAGCAAAAGCAACGTACACAACGGACGTTCCCAGGCGGCATGCACGCGACTCTTCTAGAGATGGATGCTGTTGCCGAAACCCAGCGGAAGCAAAGAAAGGACAAACGAGTGAACCTTGCCTGGGAGGAGGGCGACGGCCATATGGCCGAGGATGATTCGGACGATGAGGATGTGCCGTTGGCCATCATCGCAGCCAGAAACCAGGGGGCACAAAACGTCATGGACTTAAATCGTCCCATCGGCCTGATGGAGCGCCGCGAGATGGAAGACAATGAGCCATTGAGCCACCGCCGAGCCCGCCTCACTGGTCAGGAACCCAGGTCTCTCATGGCCAACAGACCGAGCATGGTGGACCTGGCGGCTCAAAATCTGAGCGCAAGCCACCTGCCCCAGACTCCTCACGACGCCCAACACCCATCGGGCGAGGTTGATGACGACGATGAGGGAGAGACGCTTGCTGACAGGAAGCGTCGCCTAGCCGCCAAAGATGAGGCCGAAAACCCTCTTCCAAGAGCTAGACCCGTTAGCGGTGCCTTCTCTGTTGAGTTGCTCAGTCAGTTTGGTGACCCTGAAGAGAAGAAGAAGGAGGAGGAGAGGGGCAAGGAGAACACCCCGAAGAAGGTTGGAGAGGAGACACTTGGGCAGCGCCGTCGTCGTCTCCAAGCTGAGCGCGAAGCTCGTGAGCGCGAAATGAGCTTCAACCAGTTGGTTACGGGATCCGCAGGCCCTGGAGCAGACCCAGTCCCGGGTATCAAGGGGCGAATGCACATGGCCGACATCCTCTCTGCCCACCCTAGGAAGGAGGATCACTCTTTGGCTCAGGAGGAACGTGCTCGTGTCGAATACGAAAGCCGCCTTGCTCGAGAACGCGATGTCAAGATGGCAGCTCTCCGAAGTCAAATGCCACAGAGCCTGGACGGTCCCAATCCCGCCAACGCCAACGCCCGCGGTTTCCGTGGAGGCACCTTCAACGACGGCACCGGCGGCCAAGGACCCCAGGCGGCGATGTCCTCTCCGGCACTTCATACCCAGATGTATGGCGCAAGGCCCCCAGCTCTTCAGCATCGGGCAAGCGCTGTATTCAGCGCCTACGGAGGACAAATGCCGCAGCCTGGATATGGCTCCGCGGCTAATCTTGGAACTATCAACGCCATGGCGGGAGGTTATAACGGCATGAACACCATGAGTCCGTACGGCGGCGGTGCTGCCATGGGCGTCTACGGCGGCGGCCTGATGCAGCCAGGCATGCAGATGCCCATGAACAGCGGCGGCTCAACAACTCGCATCGAGCAGTGGCGCCAAGGGGTTCTGCCGTAATGAGGCCTTCTCAGGCTCGTTCCCCATATCATGATCCTTCATGAACACCCACCCTACCTATCATGACTATACTCCAGACCACCCAAAGCGGTCTTGGAAATGACATCCGACTCCTTGTTGTACTACTGGAAAGAAAGTTTTAAACATGTGACGATTGAGGGATTCTTGGCGTCTTGCCTCACTTTTTTTCTTTCTTTTTTTACTTGGGTGTCCCGGATACACGATGAAGGAGTCGGGAAGATTTCGTCCTTGGTTTTTTTAGTCGTCGCTGCCCTCCCTTTTCATATTTTTTCCCCATCAAGAACCCCTAGCATGGCGTGGCGCTGGGAATATTCATTGTTGCTCTAACTCATGTATCGTGTTTTAATTGCAATGGAGGAACGAAAGGGCCATTTGTTTCTTCGTTCCTTCTAGAGGTTCAAGGGAGGGCTTAGACATCAAATTCATGTTTTTTTTTAACTCTTTCCCGAGTGTCAGTCAAGTAGACATGCTGTGCAGTTCTAATTCCGTCTGTCTGTGACGTAGACGACTTGAGCTCTTCATATCACGAAATCTGGTGAGATCGATAGGAAAGGGTTTTTTGTCAACCCCTAGGAGTTTACACTGGCTTCAGGATCATGATCCTATCTCTCTTCCACCACTCACTCACTCACTCATACGTACGACTTGTCTGCCAATGGAGCGCCATTCCGTAAAGGTATCAACTCATTAACTTGCCATAAAGAGCAGCAGAAAAAAAACCATCCACAGGTACATGTAGATACAGATAATGAAGCCCAAGTCTACGTAGTGTCGACCAACGCCAGAATCATAACAAGCCGATTTTAGCATTCCCCCCCCCCCAAAAGCCTTTCTCTCCACTCACAACACCCATCATCCCTCTTTTACGTGCCTTTTTTCCAAACATTTTTGCACTGCGCAGATTCTCCATAGTTTCTTGTTTTTTTTTCTCTTGCCTTCTATCCTGTTCACCTTCGCTTTGCAGAGTTGCCCGTCTTCTGCATCTTGGACGGAGGGGCGGCGGAGGCTTCGACATCGCTCTCGTCGTCCTCGCCCATTGACTCGTCTACATCATCGTGGTTGACTTCATCCTCATCAAGGGACTCCTCAGCCGCGCTATCGTCTTCCTCGCCGGCAGACTCTTCCTCCTCATCGTCCGAGTCGCCTACGAAGCCATTGGTGATGGGCATGTCATCGTCGTCGTCGGAATCGTCGTCCAGTTCCCCAGCGTCGAGGCCGCGCCGCCGACCAGCTGTGCGACCGGCCTCGTCTTCACCTTCTACCCAGATAGCGTCCTCCTCATCGGAATCGGGGTCCGAATCCCCAGTATGTAGGCCAGCGCCGCGTGACATCTTCCGACGCAGGTCCATTTGGCCCTGGAGCATGTCAAGCTTGCCCTTGAGGGCGAGGAGGCTGGAAAGGCCCTTTGCGCGCTCGGCCAGGACCTTTTGCAGACCACTGAGGCTGTGGATGACCTTCGGCTGGCTGGCGAGGGCGCCGCCGTGGGAAACGAGGGTCCATTGGACCCAGGTCATAAGGTTGCCGGCGCGTCCAGGGCGGCGGTAAAGACGGGCGGCGAGCTTCGTGAGGAGGACGCTAGCGAGGGCGCTATCAAGGCGCTCAATGGTGTTGCGGATAGTGGGGAGATCGGTAGTGTGCAAGCACGACTCGAGAAGGTCTGTGTCGTCGGTGCGGAGGGCCTGCGAGAGGACGGTTGTGAGGGACTGGTGGGAGGGCGGCGCGATGGCATTGCGAGATCGCTGTGCGAGGGCATTGCCAGCTTCAGTTGGCAGCAGAAGGCTAGACACATCGATAATCTCATTCTCGGCGCGGAGGAGCTCGCCAAAGGAAGGTGATGCGTCCTCGGCATCCGAGTCCGGTATCTCATCGTTTTTAGATGGCGACCGAGCGTCTCTACCATTGGACTTCGCTCGGGGTGCTTTTAGCCTGCCAGGGGTCGCAGAGTCTGTACCGTCGCTGGTGTTCTGCTTCTCATCCTGTCCACTAATGCTCTCGGCGTCGGAGATGTCTTCATCGCTGTCTGCATCGGAGGAGATCTCGATGGTCTCGACCTGGGAACTCTGGAGGGCATCGGGCCCGGAAACGGAGGCTTTCGACTCGTCGATAGTAGCCTTGTTGTGGATTCGCGCACTGGATCGGGCAACGGGGGTAGCCAGTTTGGCCGGGGCTTTGCGCTTTGTGGACATGGCGGCGCGAGATGAAGAGAGAGGAAGTTTGTGGAAGATGTTGAAACGGCGCGGAGCTGATGGTGAAAGTCGCGTGAAGTCGGACGCTGTGCCTAATGAAACTTCCAATGGCCGGTGCTAGGCCGAAATCCGGGAGCAATAGTCTGGGTATTAAGATATAATGAATAGCTGTCTTGCTTCACAAGTGATGTTTTCGGAATGGGTGTCGTGATGTTGCTGCTCAGCGATATCAGCGCCGAGTTGATGGGAAAATTTCACGAGACCTTCGCTGGTGAAGTTGGCGAACTTTTTTTTTCTGGACTGTAGGCTTGGCAATTCTCATTCCCCACAATGGCCCACATCAACGCCAGGCAAGAAAAATGGATGACATAATCGGCATGATAAGATTACGGTCATGTGGCTGGTCATGTGTCTAGACACGTGGAGATAAGAAAATGTTGTTCAGTTGCAGATGATGAGTCATCGTAGCCAACGCTTGCAGCAACAGGGCCTTTCTCGGCCGGGAAGGCTAACTGCTTCGCTCAGCCTTCGGCAGCGGGCGGTCGTGGCTGTGTCCAGCAAGAGTTTAATTGGACGAGCTGAAGGCAGAGAACCCGCTGCGGCCTAAGGCCTCACAAACAGGAGACAAGACCAAGGTTGTTTGATTGGCCTCACAGCTGGCTCCTAATGAGATAGCGCCTTATTGGAGGGAAATAGGGCATTTAGTGGAACTCCAATAAGCTGTTTATTGGTCACTTTCGATTCCATCCTCGCATTTGATGTTGCCGTCGAGGAAGGACCACGACGCAATCCGTGAGTCGCAACAACTTCAGGGGGGGTCCCCAAGCAAAAACCCGAGGACAAATATTTGCGCACGGAACAAGGAATGCGGGAGCCTGCGTGCCACGAGACTAAAAGCAAATAATGGCGAGGGTGATTGCTTCCCGGGGCGCGGGCGCTGTTTGAGAATGGTTGCGCACGGTCGCCCGAGAGATCTGGCTTTTTTTTTTTTCTGTGCGTGTTCTGTGGTGGTTGACGTCGTCCAAGTCCTCGGGCGCCACAGGCGACCTGCCTCGAGGAGAATGTGTGGATCCGCGCCTCCCGGCTCGGACCCCGGTCCATGTGAAGCTACGCCTCTTTAATGGCATCAGCACCGCTTGTGTGTTATAGTGTTTTGTAGCATCCTCCCACTATTCTTCAGTCGGTGCGTTGCGTCGCGTCGCGTCGCGTTTGGATATGTGTCGAAAGACTGTTTGCTCGTGGAGGCTGGAGACGTCGCAGGATGGGTGCGCATTTGGTTACGCGCCCATTTCATCCAAGATAAGGGAGGGTTCCCAACGATTCAACCCATTTTCGAGGTATTTTCGCGTTTTTTGAAAGCATTTAAGGATTCAAGGAGTCGGTACTTTCTTTCCATCCAGCTCTTCTCGCGATTAGTATCTTGACTTTCGGATGCTTTCGCTCTCAAGGGGTGTTAAGGAGCCCGTCAAAAGTTGTGTCATGTGAGCGGGCGCGCACACAAGCGTCTCTGACACTGGAACCAACCAGCGGAACTAACGGCATCATCAAGTCGTGCGTGTGACGATCAGTGCTCAGCACCGTTGGCGAGGAATATCTTGCAAGACATCGGAGGCTTTTGAGCTGAAAAGAGCAGATGAAAGAGATCAAAATAGGCGTTTCCTCAAGATTAATATTTATACTCACGCCTTCACCTTCTATCTCACAGCTGCGGTTGCTGGAACAGTCCGTGCGTCTACAAGCCATAGAAACAGGTCCTGCCCAAGTCCCCCAGCCACCCAGCCTCGTCAAACCAAAAGCGGTGGGCAAAGTAATGCCCCAGGCGACGAGTGCACGGGCCAGCCACCAGCTCCCCTTTGTCGACAAAACCCGGGCAACTAAATTTTTCCTCCCCTGCCCCTTCCGTGCCCCGGTAGAAACAAGTCAACGGCTCAGCGGAGTTTGCCTTCTTCTCTCATAAATACCACCGCGCCTCCGACCGGGCAAAATTCACTGACGTGCACGCGCTTTTCCCTCACAGGCCCTCCATTCAAACCCCCCCCCCCCCCCNNTTCCCAACCTAATAAAAAAAAAAGGAAGAGCCAAAGAAAAAAAAGAGGTACAGGACGCAAGTACATCTGCACCTGCCCTCCCAGAGCCAACCACACTGAGAGTTCTCCCCTTGGCAATAACTCCCCTCTCCAACACCATCGTCCGCCACTTTTTTTTGCGACCAACGCGAAAGTCATTCCTTGGTTTCGTTGTTTTGGAGAAGGGCAACAACCACTTTTCATCCCCGTCGCATATAATCAATAATACCCTTTCCCATATCGATTTTTGAGCCGGGTTTGCATCTGTTCTATCTTGTTTTCTTTTTTTTTTCTTCTTGTCGCGCTTGCGCGCAAACCACCCTCATCGCGACACAAGCACTTGTTGTCCCGACGGCGTCATACCCAACTCACCCGCATCCTTCTTCCCTCGCATTCTTTCCATTCGTGGTGCTGCGACAGGAGACTCAGCGCTCCTTCCCTTGGTTTTCGAAGCTACGCGGTCATCCCCACGCCACTGCCGACCGTTGCGCGGACCTATAAATCAGCTGCTCCCCGCCGATCCGTTCTGTCGCGCGCTCGCGCCTCCGTCTTCTCAAAAAACCTGACGTCAACCAAACCTTACCTTCCCGCGCATTGCACCATCACATCGGATCGCACCATCGTCGCCATCGTCGCCATCCCAATATCAATACTATTTCTCGCGGCGCGCCTTGGCCACACGAACCCCCCACACGTCGCGTCGCGTCCATCCAACCATACCAACCGGTGCGCCGGCATCGCGAATGGCAATTATGGCTTCATCGACACCAGAAGCTGCGTCGCCGGAATCCAAGTCGCGCGACTTGGCGTCGGAAGCGGCGCAGAAGTCTGAGGTTAATGGGTAAGTTCCCCCCTCAGCGGTGTTTGCGCCAGCTGTTGCACTTGTGTTCGCTTCGCTTCGCATCTGCGAACGCGCCAAATTCATTGTACCTACCTCATCAGCAAAGGCTGACTCTGTCATTGCCCCAGCCACGCAACCCCTGACGCATCCAAGATCGAGCCCAAGACTCCAACCACAAACGGGAACGGAACGACAAAAAAAGAGCCGGTCGCAAACGGTGTGACGAAGGATGTGGAGATGGAGGACGCCGCCGAAAAGAGCAAGCCGACTGCTGCCTCACCAGCCGAAGACGACCAAAAGGCCACCACGGAGAAGTCTGATCAACAAACAGATGACTCGAGACCTACCGAAAACGCAACGCCTGAAGATGTAGAAATGGCAGAGGCGGCCCCAGAGGCGGCCACCGATCCTCAGTCTAAGCCTTCGGAGAAATCGCCAGAGGACAAACCTATCGACGCACCCAAAAAAGCCAACGGAGCGGAAGATGAAGCGCCACCATCCTCCAACGACTCAGCCGCGTTGCCCACCTCTGAAGTAGACCTGCAGCCCGCCAGTCTGTCGCAGCTTGCCATTGAGTCCAACGATGCGCAACCGTCGGCTTCCCGGCAATCTATCGAGGTCGCCATGGAAGATGCGCCGCCTGTCGCAGACTCCTCCGTCACAGTCAAAGTAGCGCGTGAGCGAGAGGACGACGCGACTGATGAGCCTGCGCCCAAGCGCGCCAAGACAGAGTCCAATGACGAAGAGCCAACCGTGAATTCGTCCGCTGCCCCTCTTGCCTCCGCTTCGGTTTCCGAATCTGCGCCCGCTCAATCAGAACCGTCGCCCTTGGCCGCTTTCGTTCGATGGGACGATGCCGAGTTCAACGCCCAGGTACTCACGCCGTACCAGCGACGCGAGATCCGCAAGGTACTTGGGCGAGTGAAGAAGACCAAGTCGGGCGGCCATTTCAGGGACTCGGTCCAGAGGCTCTGGCCTGGCCTCTGGGATAGCTATCTGGCGAAAATCGAGAAGCCCACTGATCTCGGAGAGATCGATCGGACACTCCGTGATCCCAGCGGCCCCTATGTAACCATCCTCGATTTCAAGAAGGATCTGATCCTCATGTATGAGAACACCATGGCTTTCAACGGCACCCACCACGAAGTCACGTATGCCGCTCAGGCAGCCATACGATCGATCTGGGAAGACGTCGTCACCATTCCCCAGGCAGAGCCGGTGAAACCCAAGCCCGCTCCCAAGCACAAACCCCCTCGCGAGTCCCGTACTCATGTCGATGCTGTCGTTCGCAAACAGTCTTCCGAGCCCAGAGCGAGCCCTGCTGTCAAGGCGCACAGTGTCAAGCCACCCGCTCCGGCCCTGAACCATCCTGTCGAGGTTCGGCGTGCATCGACTGTCGCGGATGGCGATCGGCCCAAGCGCACCGTACGTGCCCCCAAGCCCAAGGACATCGACTACTCGACCAAGCCCTCTCGTAAGAAATTGAAACCCGAGCTCCAGTTCTGCGAAGAGGTCCTAGGCGACCTGATGCACCCCAAGAACAAAGGCATCAACTCGTGGTTCATGGAAGCTGTCGATGCGGAGGGTCTCAACATTCCGCACTACTATTCCATCATCAAAAAGCCCATGGACCTGGGGAAGGTGTCGCGCATGCTGGCTGCCGGTGAGATCAGCAGCCTCAAAGAGTTTGATAAGTCAATTCGACTGATCTTCAGCAATTGCTACGCCTTCAATGGCACCGTCGACCAGGGGAACGCGGTCTCATATGTAGCCTCACAGCTAGAGGAGTACTACAACACCCTGATCAAGAACAAGGAGGCATGGCTTGCCAAGCATGCCAAAGCCAACGCCCCCCCACCTGTCTCTCATGCGAGTGATGAGGAGGAGGAAGATGCCGAGGGCGAGGAAGCACCGGCCTCGACAGACGCTGACCCATCTAAGGAAGTGCGCGAACTGGAGGCCAAGCTGCGAGAGGAGAGCGGGAAGCTCAATGACCTCTTCGCGGCAGACTCGCCCAACCAAAGTCTGATCACAGTTCAGCAAGAAATCCTGAAGATGGTGCAAGAGGCCCTCTTGAAGGCAAAGCAGCATCTGAGCGACTATCGCCAGAAGCACGACAAACCTACTAAGAAGGCCAGCAAGCCTAGTAAATCCAAGTCGTCTGGCGCGGCAGCCGCACGCAAGCCCACGGGCAATGCCACTCACCCGAAAAAGTCGGGGGGCACGAAGAAGCCAGCTCCAAAAAGGACCCTGAATGCAGCCGAGAAGGATCAGATAGCAACTGCCATCAACGATCTCGAGGGTCCTCATCTAGATCGAGCCATTGATCTGATCAAGCGTGATACTGGACAAAACGTAAGTGTGGATCTGGCTGGCGTGCCCAGCATGCTCCGTCCTCTCTCGACTGTAATGTGGCTAATATGTCGTTGCAGGAGAATAACGATGGTGAGCTCGAGTTGGATATCGACCAGCTGAGCAACGACGCCCTTCTCAAGCTTTGGGAACTGTGTAAGAGAGTGCTTCCCGGGTTTGGCAAGAGTTCGGCCACTGTGGTCTCGTCACCAGAGACGACGCGAGCTCCGCCTCCCAAGTCAGCCAAATCAGCGACGAAACCAAAGAAGAACAAGCCTATGAGCGCTCGCGAGCAAGAAGAACGTATCGCTCAGCTTCAGGAGCTCTCTAACCTGTACAGGCCAGCTGATGCGGCGGAGAACATGAGCCACGTAATGCAGACCCCGACTCCGACAGCCGAATCGAGTGACGATTCGGATTCGGAGGAAGAGTAAAGGCGCCTTTGGGTTTTGGGAGATTTTGTATGAATCCGGAGAAACTGGCTTCGTTGAGTGGGGGAGGATCATGATTTGACGTTATACCCGGCCGCCTGGCGAGCAAGAATCCATCCTCACAGCCATACCAATCAATGCTTGCTTGTGCGGCTAGCGAGCCATTGAGCACGGGGTTGTCGCTTCGCGGCAACTAAGCATCCCCCAAGCCGCTGGCTGTCGCATGGGGGCGGCCTAGAATATTCACTTTTTTGGGGAATGAGAATATCTCGGAAGAAGGCCGTTGATAACAGCGATGTGTCTCGGCACACACCCAAAGCGACCAGGGAGGAATTACCCCGTCGTTGAAGGGGAAATTCAATGCGAGCGACGCCGGGCTAAAGGCCAGGATGAGGATGAAGTTGGTGGGCAAGTTGTGTCGATGAGGCCACTGAGGCGGTCTTTGCAGGAAAGGGCCAGGGACAAGATACCTTGGGAATATCGCTCGAGTGATATCCATCGACGATGGAGTTGTAGCACCTAGCAGTGGTTGAGAAGCATGTCAGAATAAATGTGTATTAATGCCCCCGAATTCCGTCGAGTTGGCGTGAGGTCAATGTCGTCGATGGAGGGCCCAAGTTGCTCTGTGGAGCGTCCTGCGGGGACTTGTTGCGAACATCCTGGCCAAACGGTCTGGTCTCTTAGTTGGCGGCGGAAAGAATTTGATGCTGAAGCTTGTTGAGGGTTTTCCTTCGAGCAGATGAGGGAATGGCAGAATGACGCTTTTGAAATGCGCCCTGGAACTTGGCTGGTAAAGACTCTCTCTCCGACTGGTCGAGCAAAGAAAGACTGCAGCCGAGAATAACTGGCAAGGCTTGGTACCTATGTGCAGGTGCAAGAAGATGGGGAGTGGTTGGAAGGGAAGCAGGAAATTCGCTGCTCTGTGTGTGAATGGGGGATATAACGGTGCGTGATTCAGTTGACGAGGTATGTTTGTGAGCAAAGCGATCAGATTCCAGGCGGGAAACGGAAAGATGTGAGAAAGGAGGATTCGTGGTGGTGAGAGGTTAGTGGTGAGTGCTGGTGGTGAGAGCAGACTGAAAACTGGTGACTGAGGCACATCGCCATGTTCAAAGGAAGAAGAAGGGCAAGGGGGGAGAAAAAAAGGAAAAATGGCGCAAGGATGGGGGTTCCTTGCGGATTTGAGAATCGAGAATCGAAGCCACTGTACCCCATTCTCAAGAGACCTCTTCTTGATTGATAATAGGAGGAGAGAACATTGATGCCGACCCTCTTGACGTTGTTCCGTCGGGAGAAACAGGCCTGACGGCTTGGGGCGGGGTCCCCAAGGTCAGCAGACAGCGGCGAGAGACTCACCCTCCATGATTGAGAGAACATCGGGAGGAATGTTTCTCCAGGCCGAAACGGGAAAACGCAGGAGAGAAGGAAACGAAAGAGCTTGAAGAGAATAAAGGAATTGATCCTTTTGCGTCCAAGGTCGATGCTGGATGTGAAAATGTCCAAGGAAAAAAAGAGCAGTGGTTTTTTTTTTTCGCTTGTCAGTGGGCGGGTTGTGTGTGCGGGAGACGGGAAAATTGGGAGGGAACCTGGGTAGGGGTTATTTTTGGGTGGTGGTAGTGGTGGGCTGAGCGCCCGGGGCGGGAGTCTTTTTGGGCAGGCACCTAAAAGTTAAGGGAGAATAGAGGGAGGAGCACCTACCTAGGTGAGTACCTAGGTACCTCTTCTCCGCAGCGCATGTGCTTACCCTAGACATGGAATGCAATTGTTGGGGGAAGGGAATTTCTATTCTTACAACCAATTCACTTGTGGCTTGGCTTTTAATCGCCTGTGCATCTCCTCTACTCAGGTGCATACTCTTTACGGTTCTTTTCGCGCTTCAAAATTGTGCCGTGTTTCCATCGGTGGGTGATTACTGTCCCAGTTGACACGTCCTGTCCTCCATGAATCTATCCAACTCTCCCACCATACTATCAACCAATTCATCAACTCCGACATCAACGACCAGCGTAACGACCATACTGGCTAGAAAACCCGGCCGACCTACCCACACTTCCTTCGACGTCTGCAACGACTGGCTGTTCCGTCGAATTGGCCGTCCGCGGCTCTCCGGAAGCTGCCCGATGCAACATGTTCCCTGGCCTCGAATCCTCAACACCTATTCCCGCCTCCAGCGTTGACAGCTCATCATGAACTCCCCGGCCAGCCGGCATGGAAAGATCCCCTTCGCTAGTCCCACTGAAGTTACCAGTCCCGGAACCAACTCCTCCCGATCCCTGCCTTGCCAGACTGGACGCCGTCCAGGTCGAACTCCGTCCCAGCATAGCAGGTCCTTCACCATGTACCTGCGAGCTACTATCTCCTTGTTTCGTTCCCCTGTAACCCGGAACTAGCCGGCGAGCCGCTCTTAGAGCCTCCGAATTTGTGAAATTCGCTTTCGAAAACCCAGTACTCGCCCGTTCTGGAGGTCGGCTTTCACCAGGAGGATCAGCAGGAGTACTCTGTGTTGGAAGCGCCAAGCCAGCACCAGACCCCTCAAAAGGGCGTTCCTGAAAGCCGGGAGAGCGACTCGGAAAGACTTTATCTGCTAGAATCTGAGTCGTCCGCCGAGCACTGGGACCACCACCCCAGCTATGTGGCCGCGTCTGTCGACTGTCGACCAACGGCTCCTGACTAGAGACCACAGGATTCGGGGTCCAGTTCTGGGGGTCGGCCTTTTCTGGCAGAGGCGAAGGCGTCAATTCATCAACCCTGGTACGGACTCTGTCGAGCCTCAACCGAGAAGCAAGATTTGAAGCGGCAGTTACATCGCTGGGCCTGTATGGTGGCGGTTGGGATTCGGATTTGAGGTTGGCACGTTTGGCGCGGTGGGCGCGTAATTTCCGCACCAATCCAATAACCCAGTCTGAGTCGAGGGCGAAGACGGCTAGAGGAGAGAAGATGATGAACGACACGGCGACTACGGTGTGTTGCCCCCGGTTAGCTTCTTTCCTTGAACGGTGGGGTCTATTACTTACATATTGTCCAGAATGCCCAGGCAGGCGTCTGTCCAAAGGAAGCAACGTCGAGTGCAAAAAAGGACGTGAGGAATGACATCGGTAACTGAAGAATGCGTTGTTAGATGCTGCTCCCCCTGAGGGAGATGGGATACTTACAAACAGGATAGTCACGGCGGTAAACACCATCAGCGTTCGTCCTTGTCTGACGGCTTCCTGGGCTTGATCAATAGCAATCTTGTTCTGCTCCAACGTGAGCGTGGTATGAACCTGAAAACCCCCTATTAGCCCATAGTCCAAAGACTCTCACCCGGGTCGATGGACACTCACCGCGGTTTCTATCCTTTCCGCCGACGAATCCATGTCCCGCAAAGCACCGACAACAATGTCAGAGGACTGACTCATTGGAACACCTTGCCGGGGCAGCGCATATTGCACCAGCCTCTGGTACCCAGCGACGGTCCGCAGCATCTTGAGTTCGTCGCGGATGTCTTTGACCTCACGGAACAGGTCTGCGGCCTCGAGAATACCCTGCTGCTTGTCACTGGGACTAGGCCCTGCAGTGTTTTGATCTCGGTTTATGTCTTGGGTGGGAGGTTTAAAGGCGTTGTTGGCCATTTCGCTGCGTGGATCGGAGCCGGGAGCGTCATTTGTTATGTCTGGTTGGGTGTCGATGAAGTTGTTGAAGAGTTTGGCTTCCCTGAGGGCCTTTTCTATAGTCAGTACCTGGGCTAATGGGATAGCTTGTCAAGGGTGGGCACGAACAGACTGAGCTACCGCGTTGGCGAAGAGGTCTTCAACAGAGCCTCTCCATGGCTCATTCGCTCCCGAGACTGGCATCTCGACTTCCTGGTCGTACAAGCCAATGCATGCGTCAACGATGAGATGGGTCATTTCCATCGCATCCCGTGGGAAGCCCCGTGTGTTAGCCGTCCGCTGCGTCCGGCGCGTCTGGCTGAGTGTCTCCAGGACCGTCGTGAGCACGGGGTCGGGAGCCCCATCCATCCTGTGAGTTGAAGACGTGATGACGGTTTCTATATGACACATCGTCAGGTTCTGGACGTCGTATCAAGTAATTGGTGAGAGAGCTTGACTAACTATTGTCTAGGACCCAGAGCCAGAGTTGGTCGACCTGAAGGAGGATCAGGTCCTTCAGTTCTGGGTTCTCCTTACGGATCATCTTTGAGACGACCTGGTCTTCATTGCGGCGGCCCATGTCTTCCTGCAAGCTCTTGTCGCCACAGGAATAATAGTAAAACTCGTCCAGCGTACGCGAGCCGTGGATGATTGTTTCTCCATGATCCAGGATTAATTCGTCGTACTGGTCCCGCCATTTCGTCGAGGTCTTGCTACGTGTAGCTAGTGTGGCATACGGCATCTATGAGACTGTTAGCAGGAACTTGGGTCACCTAGGATGCTGAGTATGCTTGTACATAGAGGGCCATTGCTGTACCCCTGTTATCCTGTTGGTAGAGAGAATCAGTTTTTGGTCTTGATAGTCATCGAGGGGTGTTGAGACTGACTCTCTGGATGCACTTTGGCTTCATGAACTGGGATATCGTCTTGTTGCCCAGTGTCTGCTCCCAGGTTTGGCCTAGCCATGCCAAATGTCCGTTATCTCTGCGGTCGTCCGAGGCCGCCCACGCCAAATCCTAAATGGTAGTTAGTTGACTGCTTCCACAAACCTCTGTATCCTTTTTGGTTGTCGTGGTGGTGGCTTGGGAACCAAATACTCACAGTCATCCATTTCACCTACACTGCTGTTAGTTTAAACCAGCTTCCCAGGGGTTGCAAAAAAGAACTTACGCTATTGGCAGGTAGGTGAACCCATCTTAGAGGGATGCCACCATCTCCCCATTCTGGCAGACGGTCCCCCGGGGCAGCCATTTCATCCAGCTCAGACGACTCCCAAGTTGCCATCGAGACCTTCCTTAGCCCCAGGCTGTAGATTGCTTCCTGCACGGTTGGGAACCGCGTCAGGAATCCAGGCTGCCTTCCAATCGTGGAAATGTCTACCAACGCAGCGATATGCTTGTCCAAGACTGCCGGGGAGTGCGGTAGATAGGACGGCCGCCCCGATGGCTCCGTCGTCTGTCGTTTTCCTGACATCTGTGTGATGGGCGGGTTGCGAAGATTAAAGATGATGCCGTCGTAATCATCCTGTATCTTGTCCTTTCCGTTGGCCATATCGTCGTCCTGTCCTTCTCGGCCCTCCTGTGACCCTCCCCCATCCCCTGAATTCTGCGAATCGACGCCCTCTTGCTCTCCCGTATCTGTGCGCCTCGCCCGTGACGCCGCGAGCGCCATTTGCAAGGCACGCTGGATCCTGCCATGGCGTTCCATGTCGGGCTTGCTGGTGTGAAGAACCCACCACAGTAACCTGGGTTGCACCATATACACAGTCCATTCCAGCGCCCCCCAGCCATCCGACCTCGGCTCAGGGAGATTCATTGTTGGTCTGAGTTTCGATAACAGCTCCGCGAGAAGCCCGTGTGTTTCATGTCCCCGAGCGAGCCAAATCATCAACTCCTCCTTGTCTGACACGTCACCAAAGTCGGCTCTATCGCACTTGGACAGGAGCTGTTTGAGGACGTTCTGGCTTTTCTCTTCCATGGCCAGACAAAACGGCGTCTTCTTGTTGCGATTCCTTGCTACAACGGCGTCAGGTCCTACTCTCCGTAGGATCTCGGCGACCCTCGTGGAGTGGCAGTACATGACGGCCAGGTGCAGCGCGGTGTCTCCCTTATAAGTCTTGGCCAATGGATCACCGTTGTTATCCAGGAGGTACTTCAAGACTTCGTAATGGTCTCCGGCGGTGGATTTGAACTCGGCATCTTCGTTCTCGGGGCCGATCTGAGTCTCATCCTGAACCTGTCTCGCGTCGAAGTCGAACCTGCTTGCACAATGCAAGGCGGTCAGGCCCGAGTTGTCTCTTGCGTTGACATCTTCCACCTTGCCCACTAGGAGCTTGACAACGGATATGGCGCCCTTGCGACTCGCGTTGTGGAGGGCATTGCGCCCTCTGTGGTCACTGTTCTCAACGTCGGCTCCATTGTCGATGAGCAGCTTGACAACTCCTCCGTGCCCGTACGTGCTCGCCCACTGCAGAGCACTGTAGCCGGCCCCGTCCTGAACATCAATGTCGATTTCCGGGCCCTTGGTGCTTTTCTGAAGAAGCTGCTTGATGGCGGCTGGAAACCTTCGCTTACTGGCCATGATCAGCGCCGTAGAGCCATATTGGTTCGCCTTGTTACGGTCTGCTCCTCGTTCTAGTAGGGTCTTGACTGCCTCCTCATTGCCCATCATGCTCGCGTACATCAACGCGGTTGTCCCGAGATGGTCGACATGATCAATGTAGCCTGGGTCAATCTTCTCCCCAGCATCGAGAAGAACCTTTATCATCTCGATCTTCCCAGCCCGAGTGGCGTGTATCAACGGCGTTTGTTGCTTCTTATCTTGGTGCTTGATGTCAGCCCCCTTCTCGATCAGCATCTTGGCGATTTCCCAACGCCCTTCGTAACAGGCACAACTCAGAGGCGTCACATCAGTGCCGCTGGCCAGCGGTATGGCGCGATCGATTCCCTCCTGCTGCAGAAGCATTGCGACGATCTCTTTTTTCCCGTACTGGACTGCCATATATAAAGGGGTTTTGCCATTTTTATCAACCGAATCAAGGACCGTCTGGCTCTTCGGTAGAAGAAGTTCGGCAATCTCGACATGACCTTGTCCGCATGCAAGAGCTAGAGGTACCCATCCGTTATCATCCTTCAGGGTGGGATCCGCGTCCGCGTCGAGGAGTAACTTGACGACATCTTTGTGTCCGGAAAAGCTGGCGTTGTGAAGCGGAGTATGTTCTTCAAGATCCGGAACTGAATGTGCAGCCCTCTTCTCCAGTAGTTTCCCTACGACTACTGCCCGGCCTTCTTGAGCGGCTATATGAAGTGCCGTCTCTTCCTCGTCGTTGGTGGCGTTGATCTGCTCTTCGCTCATGAGGTCGATGACCTTGACCACCATATCATTGACCGTGTTGACAAAGCTCGCGTCCGGGTTCTCGCCCTCTCCGAGGAGGTATCCCATTTCGATAGTGAGAAGCTGGAGAAAGGTGTTGCCGTCTTCTTCTTGATGATGGGAGAGGATAGCGGGGATCTTTGTCAAGTGGTCGATGAGGTTTCCCGTCCTGCCACTCCGCGCAAACCGCAGTGACTTGTAGAATTCTTCATCGTCTACAGCGGGGGCATCTGAATCTGGACCGCGGGAGCGTCGACGCTCACGAGCGCCGGCCCGACCAGAGGGCTTTGGCATTGAGCGGAAGGGCTGAGGGTCGCGAGGGTCATCCACAGTGACACGAGGATGCTCTGAGCGGAGGCGTTGATGCCCACGAGTGTCGACTAGGGAGAGTTCTGGCCCCGGACGAAAGCGTGGAGACCCACGAGGGTCGTCCATGGCGGCACGACCTGACTCTGGATGGAAGAAGTGTCGAGGCCCGCGTGAGTCCATGGGAGGGGGGTGCGGACCTGGCCCAAAGAACTGAGGCCCGCGAGGATCATCCATGGAGGGGTGGAAGAAATCTCGAGGTTGTTCGCGAGGGTTCATGGAAGGAAGACCCGACTCTGGGCCGAAGAATTGAGGTCTGCGAGGATCGTCCATGGTGGAACGAGTTGACTCTGGATGGAAGCGTCGCGGCTCACGAGCGTCCGGGGAAGGACTTGGTCTTCTGCCGGAGAACGGAGGTCGGTGGGTGTCATCCATCGCGGTGCGACTTGACTCTGGGCGGAAACGTCGAGACTCGTGGGTGTCCATGGCGGGGAGGTTGGAATCTCGACGGAAGCGTTGAGGGTCACGATCGTCCTCTCTACTAGCGACACTTGAGCTTCGAGAGCGTTCAGATCCATAAGTGTCGGCGGTGCGAGCAACGCTCGAGTCTCGGGACCTTGGAGATTCATTGGCGTCGTCTTCCATGATAGCGAGATTAGGCCCTGCGCGAAGGCGTTGAGTTCACGAATTTGGAGTTGATGAAGATCGCTGTCTAACTATTCTGCAAATGCCTGTGAGATATATGGACTAGCGACGCCCCCCCTATCCTTGCACTGCCCATCCTGTGTGGGAAATAAATCCGCCTAGACTAGGCGATTGGCGGACGCTGACGGACTTATGCAGGCAGACATGTAGCTATTCAGCTCCCGTCAACCCCCATCGTCGATGAACCCTGCCCCGATGTCGTAGGCACTGGTATCTTCCTCCTCAGTCTCGCACAAATCTCAACATAATCGGCCTCATTCTCTGGCGTCAGTTCTCCATGTCTGATCAAGAAATCAATCATGACCGGGCAGACGTTGGGCTTAAACTCCCCAGCCAACATCCGCCGCCGCACCTCCTCACAGCTCATCAACTCAAACTCTTCGACTTCTTCATCGCCCGGTCTAGGGATCACATCTGCCGGCATCTCTAGGTCATACACGTAGAGCACCTCTGAGTGGTGAAGATTCGTCCGCACATTTCGGTTGGCTAGCGTCACCACCCCTACAGGGCTGACGCGCGATGCTACCATGGTCGCGGAAAGGCTGGCCTCCTCCGTGGCTTCAGCTTTGATGCAGGCCAGCGGCGTGTCAGACGCCTTGACGCCGCCTGCTACCGTGCTGTCGAGAAGGCCGGGATACGCGAAGAGAGAGCGGCTACGACGCGCAACCCAGATCTTGAGCGAGCTGTCGCTCTGGCGAACGTAGCCCGTCATATGGGCGCCTCTGGTCGCGATGCCAAAGAGCGGCGCAGCAAACCGCTCAACCTGGACGGTTCCCCGCGCGCCGAGCAATAGAAAGTATTCGCTGTGTGTCTGGTGCAGGATGGGGAACACGTCGGCGTCAATGGCAGCGTCGACAGCCTGCTGGAAAGCCGAGTTGCTGTGGGCTGACAGCGTCGTTCCAGTAGGTGGCGCAGCGAGTGTCACGGTGCGTTGATCATGGTCGATGGAGAAGCTGGCTGGCCATGGCATTCGGGCCACGGTGTCGGGGAGGATGTAGCCATGGGTTCGAGGGTCTGGGCTGAGGAGGAGACGGTAGTAGGGAGCGTAATTCGTCTCAAAGTCCAAGGGGACGCTAAAGATATGAGGACATTGTGTGTGATACCGATTGGAGAATATGGTAAGGATATGTTGTAACTTACTTGTCGACGAGTGTGATGAGATCAAGGAGTTTGCGGGGAGACCCTGGCAATTGGTTGGAAGAAGCTGCCATCGCTAGGGGGGTTGGGTTGCTGATCGAGGATGGATTTGAGAGAAACGGCTCAAGGTGAGTTACTTGTAAGACGGCGTTTCTAGTTTCCGAGGATTGACTCACTGGATGAAGATCCAAGTTACCTTTTATGCAAGTTTGGCAAGCAACACGAAACACGAGCTGTCTATGGAGTGTAGCCATCGAGTCGAATCCGTCTGAATGAGTCACCCTCTACGGAGTATGCATGAAGCTAATAGACAACTGCCTATCGAACCAGCCCTATTTCTCGTGGAGATTGCAATGACTTGCAAATAATCCCATATCAATTATTCCTTAAATTTCCATAAAAACCTATGTTTTGTAGGATACTAAATAATCACAAGAGGTTCTTATACCTAAAGCCTTTATTATTTAGAAAATAACTTTAGTGAAGTTTTATTATTTCTCCCAAGTAGGGTTAATTTTAGGTGATGCACCAGCCGGGAGGTGTTGAATGGCAGCAGAGGGATGTCAGGGTTGAACGATCGGCATCTACCTGTCCGACTTTGGCTTCATAACTGCTGCTTCGTAAGAAATTGAGCCTCGTCATACCAACGTTTAATAAATAGACTGGATTTCTTGGATTTCCCCACTTTCGACCTTGACTCAACTGCATCATGTTGGGAGGTTGATTGATATAAGACCCCAGCAGCCCTCTCTCAAAGCCATAGTCACTGTCCGGTTCAAGCCACCCATCACAACTCACCCGGTCTGAGACCTCATATTCATCATCATATTCCCATCAACCCATCTATCGAGTTCAGCTACACAACCAACCATGGAAAAGCTCACCTCAATCCTGAAAGTACACATCGCCCAAGGGCAAGATACCAGCAACAAGCTTCTCGGAGCTGCCTTTGTCGTCGTCAATTCAAAAGGTCCCCCCCCCTAAGCCCCCAGCAATTCACTGGCAACCTTCTCTAACACTTTCTCAGAAGTCCTCTTTTCCGGCTCAGCTGGCCGTATCGACTTCGACACCAGTTCCAAGCCATTCGGCACTGACACCCTCTGTTGGCTCGCCTCCATGACAAAAATCATGACCACAACTTGTATCATGCAACTCGTCGAGCGCGGCTCCATCAACCTCGACGATAACCTACGTCCTCTCATCCCCGAATTCGACCGTATGCAGATTCTCCGCGGCTTCGACTCTGACGACGAACCCATCCTAGAGGACAACCCCAAGCCCATAACCACACGGCAAGTCACTCCCTACTTCCCCCTCGTCTCGCCAAAACCCCGACACTGACCACCTTCCTCAGTCACCTCCTCACTCACACCCTCGGCCTCGGCACTGACATGGCCGACCCCGACCTCATCAAGTGGTCCAAAGTCACCGGCCGCACCGTCAACTGTCTCAGCTGGTGCCGCGAAGGCTACAACACGCCCCTAAAGTTCGCCCCTGGCGACGGATGGTACTACGGCGCCGCGTCCGACTGGGCCGGCGTGCTTCTCGAGACCGTAAGCGGACAGACCCTCGGCGCATACATGCAGCACAACATATTCGAACCCCTGGGGATCAAGGACACTGGGTTCTGGCCCGAGAAGCTCCCCCAGACGGCTGATCGGACATCGTGCTGCACATACCGCGAGGGCGAGTCGCTCAAGCCCGGTCCATTACCCGCGCCCAAAGAGCACGAGAATGAGAGCGGCGGGTCAGGTTTGTTTTCCACGGCGCACGACTACGGTGTCTTTTTCAAGGGCTTATTGCAGGGGAAGCTGTTAAAGGAGGAGACGCTGCAGCAGATGTTCACACCACAACTCAACGAGACGCAGAGCGGGATGCTCGAGATGATAGCCTACAACTTTGGCATCCAGGATGCATTCTCGCCCGAGTTCCCTACGGGCCTGAAACTGAGCCACGGACTGGGAGGCGTGATGAACATGGAGCCGGTGCCGGGGAAGAGGAGACGGGGGAGTCTGATGTGGAGCGGCATGTGCAATAGTCGCTGGGTGAGTTGAGATCCGAGAATATCGGTAGTGAGAGGCGAACTAACCTGGAATTCAGTGGATCGATCGCGAGACTGGTATTGCGGCAGCCATGCTCGTCAATGTACAACCGCACGGCGATCCTGTCGTGAAGAGTCTATACAACGAACTCGAACTTGCAGTATACGAGGCTCTCGGGACGAGGTAGATAGCTCTACCTACCAATCAAGCCAGCTATTGTTCCTCATCATCCTCTCCCCCAAACAACTCATCCGCATTCATCCCTTCGAGGGTATTCTCCAAAACCCTCCTACACCGTGCCCGATAGTCCAAAGCCAGCCTCTGGTTCCTTGTCAAATCCCCTCCTCCCACAACCTCCACATCCGTCTCGTCCAGCCGCTCCAGCTCCTGCATCGCCTTGTGCTGAATAATCGCCGCCGTCTGCTGCAGATACATTTTCCCCTCTTCGCTGACCTGGCCGCTAAAGAAACGTTCCTGTCTGACCTGCACGGCCGCGTCGCCTTGTAGACCGTCTTCCACGGGGACGAGCTGTGCGCGTTGTTCTGGCGGTGCAAGCGTGCAGAAGATGTCCCATACCATATCGTGCTGCACATATTGAAACGCCCCGATTACAGCGGCGGACTCGCCAAGTTGGAGAGCCTGTTTGGATCGCGCGAGGAGAGAGCTTTGGTGTCGGATAGGCCGCAGCGAGATGTAGTATTCTTCCGCGGGTGTCGTTGCAGTCGGCTGTCTCTTGCGGACGTGGACGTAGTCATTGTGAAGTCCTTCTGTCTCTGGTAACATGAAACCATAGCCCAGCAAAAGTTCGGCGTTGGTCTTCATGCTATAGTTGTTGAACACCTGCTCCCCAGGCTGATAGGCCTTCGCCACACGAAGATGGCAGCTCTTGCGATCCTCGCCGAGCTCCCATCGGACATCTGCCGTCATGTCGTGGTTCCCTACGTCGAAGAGCGGCATCAAGACAGAAAAGTCGTCGAGTCCAACACCCTCAGACAAAGCCGCACGATCCGCCTCGCCGAGGACAAGACTTGGACGAAAACTCCGACTCGAAAAGATGCTGTACGCCCATTGATACAGCCTCAAAGAAATACGTGCCCGTAGCTCAGGCTCCCAGGCATCTGCGGCGAGAATATCGAGTGCCACTTTGAGCTCGCGCTTCACTTCAGACCGGATACGCGCAACGCCGACTTCAATGTTAGTCCCCTCAAACAACTCGGCCTCGTCATCCGGCCAAAAGGGCGGCAAAGACCAGGCGTCCTCATCCTCAGGCTGCGGTAGCGCACTGATATACGGCGCCCAAAAGGAGTCTTGCCCTAGGAGGAAGTGCTTCAAGAGGACAAAGCGGCCGATGACGTGTGGCGGGGTCTGGGTGAGGAAGTTGGAGGTGAAGGGCTTGGGGTCATCGCGGTCGGGAAGGGCGTTGAGGTATGAGAGCGTGAGAGAGATGGGGAGGCTGACGATGGGATCGGAAGGTCGTAGGCCTGAGGGGGAGGTAGGAGAGACGCGGAATGAGAGGCCGGTTTGAGGGTCGTTATAGACTTGGATGGCAGGGTGAAGGAGGGCGCCGTGGGAGGTGGCCCACGAGACGAGGGCGTCGATTTTCCGAGACGTGTCTGTCATTGTATATAGGGCGTACTGGAGTTGAGTAGACCTAATTACAGTGAGAGGTGTGTTGATGTTTTGTGAGATGCGAGACTCAGTTGAGTTGGTGGATGAGTTTCTCGAATCGAGGGATGTGAAAGGTGTGAGTTGTGAAAGTTGAGAGTTCCAAGGTTGTGATGTTTTAAGCCCCACCCACAAAAGAATAGGTTATAGGTCTAAGAAAGACACCACTGACGATCAGGAAGAAATCACCAAAACTGTATCAACTCAATATTATGAGTACTACTTTCGAAGAATGGTTGCTCTCAAGTTTCCAGTAACAGTCACAGGTGAACTAAGCTCACCTCCTCCCATCTTGCCTGACCACTACCGCTCAAAACCATCCCCAATCCCCCCCTCAAACCGGAGTAGACCTATTGATGACCGGCTCCGTCCGATCACCTCTCCCCCGATATCTTATAACATTGCCTCCCAAATCCCAATCCCCCAACACCGGCATCTGCGCCAGCTCATCCGCCAAGAACCCATAAAACAGCATCTGATAGTCCTCGCCCCGCGAAAGCCTGTCGATTACATACCGCAAGTGCTCGTGCACGATTACGCCGCACATGAGGCGCATGTGGTTCGGGTGCGTCTCATTCGAGAGCCTACGGTCCAGTTCCTCACTCCAGTCGCGGGCAGCCTGGCAGGCTTTCTCGCGGATC